>JAVCKZ010106950.1:0-10544 GCA_034780755.1 Lepetodrilus elevatus
ACCTAACGCCGACCGTCGGGAGTCGGCATAACTCGAGTCGTACGACGATTTGGTCGCAAGTGTAGCGCCGGCATTAGTCGATGTTCTGGGCGGAGTACAGTATCCGACAAATGGCAGCAACTAAACACAACAGGTGTAGAGATAGAGGTTCTTCTTCATGTGATTCCTTAACCTCTCTGGTGAATTCATCAAAATTACTGCATCATAGGGCATCCGTGGTTGCCTTCAGCGGGGACAGGGTTAACGTTAACGATGATAATGCCATCCTCTGTACATATTTTAAGACGTCAACGTATTTTGATGAGTACGAGTTGTAGACATCCTCGAAACATAGGTCATTATGACCACATCTAACCTCCGTCAAATATAGGTTTGGTGTAGTCATTATGACCTGTGTTTTGAGGATGCATACCGGTATCGTTTCACGAATATAATTCTACGAAACCATAGAGCTCTTGCTATACATGGGGATCAGACACTTACGAGAGCGCTTAGCGGATAAGTGAGCTTCGTGAAACGATACCCAGGGCCGCCTATCATGCAGCTCTCACATAACAACGAGCCACTAATCTAGCTTGTATGTGGTCTAGATCGCTACTGAGATCACATATGTATAACATACATAATAATATAGTATTACGATATGGGTAGATGTTTTCATCTTGCAAAGTTATGTACGGAAGTTATAAGTAAGTATAAGAAGCGGTGTAAAACATTTGAGCTTTCGAGTTTTTTTCCATTCTGTTTTGCAGTAGAACTTTCGAGCTTTCCATCATTCAAAATTCAAAATGGAAAGTTGACTTGTTAAGTGTTACACGGACTGAGACTGGTATGGATGGGCGAGCTTCGTAATATGGTGACTAGATGTAATTTCTAGCAACATATCTAGCGAATGACATTTGGAAGCCATGATACACATGTACATTGCACGAGTATTTACAGCTTGATCTAATAAGGTCGTACTTGATCTATACAATTCGTTAACGTATAATGTATTAGTTCATCAATATGTACAGAAACATTAACTTCGAGCGATCTGAAATGGGTAATATATATTATATCTACGCTGTCACGCTGTCACTTCCGCCTTCCTGGTGACAGAAATCAGGGGTCATCTGGTCGGCCCTATCTGGTCGAATCTGACTGCAGGGTGTAATGTATTGTATGAGGGTATACCGATAGCCATATAACGGATATGCGACCATGCACTTTCGATCTTCATTCAAAACGTGAGGTTTCTTTTGACCACCAGAGTGCAAAATAAATACGATCCGTATCTACTACTTCTCAATGTGTCCCCCCCCCCCCCCGACAGAATGTTTGGCTGGTAACAGACACCTCACATTAATTTCTTTCAGGCATTCGGAACATATCAACGTAATTTTTGTCAGATATGTATTTCACATAACCTATATAATTACATTTCGCTGTATATCCTTCATCTCACAAAGATGATGCAACTTGACAATTCAAATAAGAAACCCCTCGCAATATTAAAACCTCATTTCTTTAACGAATTTACTAATGGATTATATACTTGTTCACAACATTTCCAAAAGGTGTATTTGAGCAGTTATTCTGGATGTGTGTGCTATATAAAGGTGTATAATATCATTACCTATCATCGCATAATATTGTTCTTGCCGAGTCTTTCAATTTAGTTAATGCTAGGAGTAATATCTGGAGATGTTAGAAAGAAGTGAAGTGAAAGCAACGCACCCTGTATGATCCTACACACTGTAATAGTCGACTACCAGTTGATCGAACCGAAATAGGATCAGAGTGTTACGTATACATACACGTTCACGTATTGTTTAAGTAAAGACCGACAAGTGACTTATGTTGCATATTATTTCACCTATAGCCTGCAACTCAATGGATAATCGTCACCGCAAACTGACATTCGTCACGATTACTCCTCGATATGAACATGGGATTAGTTACGTAATGTTGTATTTTTACAAACCTATACTGATAATTTAACGTTTTATGGAACGGTTTGGTGACTAAGTTGTGAACTAAATCGTTCCATTAAAATATTATATTTTGGTTCAGCGTCCGAATTTGCTAGCAGCAATACAGACAGCGCTTCGAATCGATGGTTTCGGACATGTAAGATACAAAAGGCTAGATTCAGTAGACTTAAAATGGACACCAATAACTAAAAGATTTAATCAATTAAGTCATATGTACAGCAGTCACATCTGCATCATGAAATAAGCTCGAGTTGTACGTGATAGAGTATATTGATGTTGAATTTGCAAGGATGAATTTCAACTCAATTTAAAGAATAGTACATTTTCCAAGTTGGATGCCAAATTAATGTGGTTTAATTAATATGAAAAAGTGTCCTATTGGAAATGAAAACTGACAAAATACTATTGCCACGAGCAAGCAAGATTTGAACATGTCTCACGAAGAATAATGATGTTAAAGAAGCCGATTTACGAACTCTTCACCCAATTCGAAATGCATTGAGCTACGAAAAGGATCCTCCATGGTACAGTGTTCAGTCTGGTCTATTCCATTACAATCAGACATTTCAGTGACAAGTTCGTTTATGAAGAATGCAAATAGTAGAAGACTGACCATGCATCCCTGTCTGATCCCGACAGTACAGTTGAAGAGGTCTGTTAATCCTTTATCTGTACGAACACACGGTTTCAGTTTCTTATACATATCATGAAACACGGGTAAGATATTTCCGTGAGTACCATAGTTAATTAGACGAAACCATAAGTTGTTGTGCTGCATACAGGCAAACGCTTTAGCAAAGTCAATAAGGAAGCAATCTACCTCCTGGTTTTAATAAATACATGTACTTTCTGATCGGACCGTGTAATGTGAAAATGTTATCCATGCCATGGCTGTATATCCTTTTCTAAAACTCGCCTGGTTTTCATATATCCGGTAATGTTGTTTGTAGACCATGTATGGAGACGTTGATTTAATATTTTTGTAAATAACTTCCCGACTATCGGCAGTAGATACATTCCTCTAAACACGATGATAGTTGTTCTGATCTGTCCTTTCTTGTGTAGTGGACATATATATAAGTGCTATGTACCACTCTTATTATGATATTTAGAATAATACTAATAATTATCATCAACATTATTATTAATATTCTACTACTTTATTCGTCCTACAATGATACTTTTGATAGAGACACTTGTCTGCCTACATGCACTAATAAGTAAATGATTTAATACAATTAATGGTAATTGGAACAAATTAGGCATTACCGTAATGGGGATTAATTAACATTCGTGTTTGCGTTCCGTCTAGCTGGAATGTTTGGGATGTAAATTTATCTTATGCATAGTATTTGGTGCAATGGTAAATGCCATAGTTGTATGGTACAGTTCATCCTCTGTCCACAGGGTCATCAGCTTGAATCTTGCTGATTAGTACTATGATTGTATTGAATAGTATGAGCTGTTGGGAGAGGGTGGGTACAGTTGTACATAGTATATGTTTATCACGTCAAATAAACTACAAATAGAAAAACAAACAGTTTTGTGCTCTAAGCTGTCCCTTCTACGAAAATCATCAATAGAATAAAAAAAAATTAAAAATCGGTTCACCATAAAATATGTGGCTTTCTTTCTTCTACCAGACAAATGGTTCGTTTACAATTGCGAACATTTGGAGTATCTCACTCTAGCACCTGTTGTACAGATAACAAAACTCTGAGCTACCGCTAACGAGTCTGTGTAGTCTACCTTCTGCAATGAGTAAGGTAGGGTGAGTAAGGTAGGCACGCTGTCGCTGAAGAACAAAAAACAAAACGCAACCAGAAACAGTTCAAATGGTTTATTTAATGGCAATACAAAGAGATCCACGTAACAAGACTACTGTGCGGGTTTTTAACATCTCGATTTGCAGCTATCCGAACAGGCGACTACCTCCGGGGTGATTTCGCACGTATTGCCACACTTGAAGGGGCCGTTGGGGCACTTGGTTTTGTTGACTCTGCATTGAAACTCCAAGCTTGCGCAGCCACTCCAACAAGACTGGCAGGGGTTACGCTCGCTGTCGTTACCGGAAACCAGGACACAGGATATCGCAACAATCGCGAGGGCAACATTCTGTCAGAAAGAAAATACATCACGATCATAATAACATGTTTTGGGCGGGTGGTAGCGCAACTGGAACGTTTGGACTTCGGAGCCAATGGCCCCGGGTTCAAATCTCGCCCAATGAGCCTGGCATCAACGTTCGTAAAAGTTACCTTTCTGATGCGATATTGAAAGTATGCTTGTCTGTAAAGTAGCAATGCAGTTATCATCCTTGGTCTGTCAGTACCAGCCGGTACTCGCAGGTTTGCTGCATCATTGTTCATTTTAAAAGCCCTATACATGTTGCGTGGTTCTGCCTGCCATAAAATTAAATGATGTTGAAAGAGGCATTAAACCCAATTAAATAAATACAAAAATGTATAAATGTTTACTATAGTTTGGCATGCAATGCATTGACCCCCCCCCTATTTCGTAGATTATCTCGGTAAACACTTCATGGAATGAAAAAAAAAGAGTCCATTTTCTAATTTCATTCTACCTAACCAAAATTACAAAATTAAAAAATTAAAAATATTGCACCTGTAATAAAACATCTGTTTATATAACGATTACCGAATATTTTGACTAAGTATTATGTTATGCAGAGGGGCGACGTTCGAAAGAAGAAACGGGTAAGAAGTCTCGATTTGCATATGCTGATGCTCTTCTTCACATACCCACATGTGCAAATTCAGCCTATTTGTCTGTTCATTCTTTCGAACGTCGCCTCTCTGCATAAAATAATACTTAGTCAAAATATTTGGTGATCGTTATATAAACAGGTTTTTTATTACTGGTGCAATATTTTTAATCTTTTTATTTTGGTTAGGTCAAATGAAATTAGAAAATGGATTTTTTGTTTGTTTTTCATTCCATGAAATATTTACCGAGATAATCTACGAAATAAGGGGGTCAATGCATTTCATGCCAAACTATAGTTAAACATTTACATATAGACTCCCAAGTCCTGTTCCACAGAATGGTCATAGTGCTACGAGAGTTGTAACTCCTGTACCTATGTTAGCTCCTAACACTACCTTCAGTCTGTGGAGCAGGCCCCTCAATATTAAACCTATGTGCTATTTGCCCACACAACACTTAAGGTGAACTCTCACGGTGCGATTTGTAGCAACAACTTGTATTATCGATACATGAACGCAATCAAATATGTCACGATCAACACATCATTTCGATTGTTCTTGCGTATTGACAATACAAGTTGTGGATACAAATCGCACCTTGCGAGTTCACCGTTACCTAATTCATTACTCATAACAACAATAACCCATCTTCCCATGATCCACACTAATAACCAAATTTCACATAGCCTACACCTCACAACATTAACCTAACATCACATAGCCTACACCTCACAACATTAACCTAACATCACATAGCCTACACCCCACAACATTACCCTAATTATTTATTGTCAGCACCCACACAAACATAATAATTAATTACTACCTCCACTCCACAGCACAATAATAACACCACAAATATAATAACAAGGTTTATCCTAACCTACACATAGCAACGTCTAAATACTCACAGATGTAATCCATGTTGCTTGCTACTTCCACTCCACAGCAATTACTAAATAACCTTGTTTGTTACCTCCAGCCCATATGACAACCTACTTTCATCAAGATTTGCTTATTACATGCTATACCCTTCTACCTGTTGCTTCTTGCCGAAACCCCACATCAGTATCCCATCAACCAATACCTATAAGTCCTTTATCTGCATAGACAATAACGCTTCAACCAATATCCTATAGTTCTACAGTATATCTGCACAGACAATAACCCTGCTATACCCATTCATGCACGTAGCTGCTAACCCACGTGTGCTGTTTGCCTCTGCAGGGAAGAGTTACGTGAAGTTCTGCTACTGTTGAGAAACACCAGTAATCCCCAAGTGGAGTACATCACACGGACCATGAAAAAATGGGCGCGGGACAACAAAGTCCATGTCTAGCTTGTGTTTCCTGTTTGTACCCACTTTCCCTGGCTCACTCACTCACCCTCTCACTCACCCTCTCACTCACTCACTTTCTGTTGTATATAGGTGATGGCATGTCTATCCTAACACCTATTCAAATCTGGTTCAAATACTTCCTTACAAGCAATTGGATTCACAGGTCGTCTCGGACCAGTCATACTCATGGTCATACTGTAGACAACTGGGGTGTGTTTCACGAAAGGGGTGTATATTTACGCCAGACGTAAATGACGCGGATTTGATTGTATTGTGTCATTTACGTCCGGTGTAATTGTACACCCCTTTCATGAAACGAACCCCTGAACCACCTGTAGAGATGTGTTTGTGAGTTCCAGGTTGTTTGTCAGGGGTGCATGGACAGTCAGCAGCTATTTCTTTTCTTGACATTGACATACAAGGCCTTGCTTATAATTATACCACAATCATTACAAATCTATTGTAGGTAAAATGATTTTCCACTATTTCACAACATTATACTCATTATTACTCCTGTTTTCTATACATCAATTAATTTATAGTGAGAAGTATCTGATGACTATCTGATGACTGTAGCTAATGACTGTAGCTATCAGCTGCTTGTTTTGTTATCACTGCCATGATCATGGTTCTGTAGTAGGAGCACAGACCTGCTTGTGTATTATACTGACCTGAGTGTGGACGACACAGCCACAGCGGACTATGACATAGGTCCATAAGACCTGCTTGTTGAAGGGAAATATTGGTGGTGGAGAACTCCTTGGTTGTGTTTGCATGTTGGGGAGTGGACTACACTTGGGGAAATGAAATTTAGAGCAAACACCATCACATACTTTCACTTTCACTTTACTGCATCTAATGTATCTGATCTATCTACATGTACGTTCACTGTCTGTCGTGTCATGTCTATACCATCATGTTTGCATGTCGTGTTGTCACGTCGTGGGTATGTCGTGTTCTAGGGAAACATTGCGCGACGTCATCAACATGCTGCGGAACACCAGCAATCCGCAAGTGGAGTACATCATCCGCACCATGAAGAAGTGGGCCAAGGAGAACTTGGTGCCTCTGCCCTGAGTCTGGCAGCCTCACTCTGGCGTCTGGCAGCCTCACTCTGGTGTCAGCAGACTCTCCGTCCATAGTCGTGTTAGTGGCGGTGTCAGGTACAGCCTGGTGCCACTACCGCACATCATCATCCGTCCATACTTGTGTATGCCGTAGTGTCGGGTGCATCCTGGTTCCACTACTGCACATCATCATCCGTCCATCTTAGTGTCGTGGTAGTATCAGGTGCAGTCTGATGCCACTGCATCATATCATCCGTCCATCCCATCTCAACAATTTCATTCGACTCTTCACGAACCAGATGTCCTTGTGATGACCTTGAGAGAATGTTGTAAGCTGCAGTCTTGGTTGTTGACTGACTTCACTTGTGTGCATGCCATTCTATCATGTCAAAGACATTGGAGATAATAGTTTACGATTTCTTTTTAATATTTCCAAATAATATATTAAAAAATAAATATAAAATCAAATCGAGAATAATTCCCTTCCACGTCTTTGACAAGGATGTATTTGTATATCTGTGTACAAATAATTGCAAATAATTTTGTATTTTGTTATGGCAACATTGTCAGTTCGTAAGACTTTATTGTCTATAATGCTTTGTATGCAGCTTAGTAATAACATTCCGATAACTTGTGTATATACATGTATATGAAGCAATGTATTTATTTCCAGTTTTGTACATTACATATGAAATCCTTGAAATGTTCAGTAATTTTGTTTATCTGTCTGTACTGTTTCTGAAATATTTTTGTGTTTGAAATACCATAATACTATTAATAGCAACAATCTCACAAATAAAAAGAAAATGTATTGCAATCTTTTCTGCATGCTATTTGTGTTGGAACTATTTCATTTTGAACTTCATTTGTGTTTGTAAAGCTGTGTATGAAAAGCTTCACCTGCAATTTAATAAATGTACTGAAAAGTTCAGGGGGCACATTCTCGAAACGTGCTTACGAAATTCTTCGCCCAAGAATAGTTCTTAACAATTCTTATATCGGCAGTATGGCTAAGAACCTTTCTTAGACTAAGAAGTTTGTAAGAAAATTTGGAGAATAGGTCCCCAAGGCTTTTTATATACTCTACAGTTTATGCAGTTGTTATATATAATCTGAAAACTTGTACATGATTCATTGAACTCATTGTTTGTTATGTATAAATTTGAGAGAGATAAAAGTAAAATATTTATCTATGTTTGCCTGGTTACAATGTGTTGTGGTATGTTGGTAACAGGAAAAATAGCTATGATGGGTGTGAAGAATTGCTTCCTTGTAAATCAACTGAAAGCATTGTGCTTCAGACTGGCTCAGTGTCCTATTGGTTCGTATGCACAGTGTCTAACTGATATACAACAGCAGCCTGGCATGAGAACAGCAGTAGCACCCAATACTGGCTTCCACTGGAGATATGCACAAACGTAGTTCAACCACAGTTTAGGCTAAACTAGGCGATGAGTTATACTACTGATCAAGTATCACCTTTGCAGGTACATGTGAAGACTTCTGTTCAGTAACATCACCAAAATGTACACACTTGAGCAAATATACATATACTGTATAAAAATTTTACTCACGTGTGCAAAAGTATATTTGCTAAGCGTTCACATGACCACTAATTATTGCCTAAGTAAAATATAAATGAATAAAAAATGTAGAACTTTGGATTTCAAAGCCAAAGGTTCCGGGTTCAAATCCCGCCCCTTTCTGATGCGATATTGATAGGATGCGCTGTCTGTATAGTGGAAATGTAGTTATTAATCTGTCAAATATTGATGACATGGCTACTGTATTATTGAAGCATTACAAGTAATAGATTACCCGGTATACCAGTCATGTTATTATCCTGGTTGCCTTGTCAACCTTGCAATTATTTCATTGAAACATTCCTTGTCCTGTACGGTTTAACTAAAAAGTTAGCGTATGCATCTTGCCTAATACCCGGTATATTTTGATTAACCTAAAATTATATCTAATCCTTATTTAATCTGAATATGCATGTCCTATTGTGTGTGTGTGTGTGTGTGTGTGTGTGTGTGTGTGTGTGTGTGTGGGTGGGGGTGTGGGTGGGGGTGGGTGGGTCAGAGAGAGAGAGAGGGGAGAGATGGAGAAATTGAAGGGAGAAAGAAAGAATGAAAGAATGAGAGATAAAGAAAGAAAAGCATTACCAAATCTGATTCCAGACGCATTGAATTTTATATTATGAATTGCTAATAGTCTTTAAAAATGCATGTACTGAACTGCATGTAGCTAAGGAATACGGTTGCCTATATATGCCTGCGTGAAGTGCCCCAGGAAGGAATACAAACCCCCCACAAGCTGGTATTCGTTAATAGTTCTTGGTTTTTCAGACTAACGAAAACAATCCACGTTGTGTTGAATTCTAATGTTCTTCCAGAACTGAATTACCATCCAAGGCAAGGAATATTTCAACAATGGCCAAATCAATTCTGTCGCGCCTGCGCAGTTTACCTGTACGAGGTATCCTAACAGTGATTGGTGGATTCCTAGTGCATACCACTATCAGCACGGGCTATATATTTGGTGAGTCATTGCATTAAAAAAAAACACGTCATACAAGACCGTCATTGCAATATTTAAATTGAAACTTGAGTTGACGAAGATTACACCATTAGTTGGTTGTGTATGCTGTCCATGTCTTGATCTCCTATTGTATTGTTACCTTCTTAGCTGCCAAAAATAATAGCTGAGGACGTAAACACCATTAACGTTGTTGAAAGGGTTTATTTAAAGTCAAATGTCAAGGTCCCACAGGACATACCATATGTGTAATAAAGTACATGTACAAAACATAATTACCGTAAAAACTATAGGTGTTGTTGAGACTTGTAATAAGAAATATATAAGAAATAATTAAAACAGAAGACAATTAATATACATGTACATGCGTATTAATAATAACTTTCAGGTAACATGAACCCCTATCTGACGTCGTACCTACGATCACGGAGCGGGACACCTGACGTAACGTACGCAAACTCAGTGTGGATCTCTACCGCCAACTACATCAGTATGGCCGTGTCCATGCCCCTGCTGGGCTGGGTGGAACAGAAGCTGCCCCCTAGGATATGCACGCTGATTGGAGGACTGATTTTTAGGTAATATTGTGATTGGAGGATTCAAATTTGTAATGCTGTGATTGGAGGATTCATATTTATGTAATACTTTTGATTGGAGGATTCAATTCTAGGCAATACTGTGATTGGAGTACTAATTTTTAGGTAATACTGTGATTGAATTACTCACATTTAGGTAATGAGGTTATTGGATGACTCATATTTAGGTAATATTCTACCTAATATTCTCTCCTTTTGATTATTATTATTATTATTATTATTAATTATTATTATTATTATTATTATTTTTATTTTTATTTTTATTTTTATTTTTATTTTTATTTTTATTTTTATTATTATTA
>JAVCKZ010106961.1:0-10543 GCA_034780755.1 Lepetodrilus elevatus
AGATAATATGTGTTTCATATAGCTTATCATATTATTTGTCTACAAAACTTTATACATTTTATATACATTATATCACCCAATATTAACTGGTGATACGAGTACGAAATCGTACTCAGAAAAGTTTCGTAATCTCGGGGCCAGGAGTCTTGTCCTCGAAAGTCCAGGGCCGGTATTCATAAAGGGGTTTACCGGTAAGTCCATTTTTGATGACCAAATATATAGCAAAAAGTGAATACCGGCCCAGCAGTATACCATTGCACTACAACCTACCCATAGTTTTCATAACAAACATTTCTTTTATTTTATTAGGTTGCTTGTAGATTTGATTATTGGTACACATATTGAAAAAGATATTTGCCATTTTAGAAATGCTGAATCAAAACTAATAGCATTTTACTGTGGTCTCAAAATTATATCATTTCAGCTTTCCATTAGTATCCTAAGGGCTAATAGGAATTCATATTGTTTTGGTAAATATTTGTTATTTGTATCACTATTCTGGCTGGTAAGTTTTAGCAGTAAGTTTCCATCCCTGCTTTCCATTGAATAAATGTGTCAGGATAAATATCATGTTTCTTTAAATTAAGTATTCGTTAGCATGGTTAGTGTAGAAAAGGTGTATGTACATGTCTGTTTAAATTCAACCATCAAGAATATCCTGTGATTACTTTTTACAACCTTTTTACACCTATTCGTATTACTAGTATTTCAGTAATAATACCCTACGCTACTGAAAAGCTGGAATCTTGTTTCAAACGAACGCAAATATAAATTGAAATTCAAACTGTTAACAAGGATACTCTTCAACAGTATAAGATTCAGTGGTGACATTATGTAGGTTTTTACGTTTTCTTAACCCCCCATTTGGACCCAATTCCCCTGCGCACAAGTAATAACCCCTCCATACCCCAGGCTGTATGTACCAGATGTGACGGCCTACATTACAGCCTACAAGAGTGCACAATGACTCGGCAACAACTGGCCGCATTCACCTAACCCATGGCAATCAGCACTTTTAGCCGAGTCACCTTTTACCAAGGAGTTGGGTTTTTTTTAATAGTAAATGGATTCATGTATTTACCCAACCATTAAAACAGCTTCATAGGTTGTTAAATAGACATATCCCGACTTGTATTACAAGAGAATTCTACAAATAGATGAGATAACATTATCAGGTCAGTGCTTGACATAACTGTACCGAATTCCGTGACTCTGCATATATGACCCTAAACATGTCATTGCTGCATGATGCAAGACCAGTCAAGTATGAAATTGTAATTTGAGTTATAAATGTTGTCTAGAGCATTGTGCTGACACCCTTATCTTCAAACTTACTGCAAACCTTGATAACATTCACAAAGACTAATATTTATAGACATGTAACATACACCACTTGGCACTAGCTACATAGTTTTTAACACTCATTTTTTATTTTTTTTTATTTATTAAGGGCCGTAAGGATCTATTAATACAACTTAGACAACATGCACAAGTCTTCTATGAAAGCAGAACAGTTTACATGTACTGATAATGGATAAATCTGTATTGAAGTATTCAGGCAATAATAATAATATAGATGTGAATATGTTTGGTATGTAGATTTTAAGAGTGCTTCAACCCTCTATGATGAAATGGCCTTGGTAGAGGTCGCCTTGACTGGCAATAGTCTCCTAAGCAAAAATAAACCTGTTTTATTAACCCTACGCACTTATAAAGGAACCGTTGAGGAGCTTCACAGTCAGAAATCTAGACTTGCTTGTCATTGAGTTCCTGGTTAATTTCTGGAGTAGGAATGTTTGTGTGAGAATAAGGTTTGACACAGATTAGAGGTCATTTCAGGTCAATGTTGATTATCATTGCTGGATTAGTATATGGTCATTTCTTGGTAAATACAACATGACACAGCAAGTTGTGCTGATAACAGTCATTGTATGAATAGTCCTTAGACGGTTTCTAGCAGTCTATAGTATGTCATATATTCTTACCATGTTAAAGCTTCAGAATAAAAGCTCATATAAAATATTATTCAGTGTTTTTTTAGATTGATAATACCATATATTTTCAATTTTAATAAAACATCTGTGCCTGTTTAATATATTAGAGTATACAAAGTCGATAATTTGTGTCACATTCATCAATATTATTATTCTTATTCACAAAGGGAAACAACTCTGATACAGTATAGTCAATGATTCATATAATATCGAATGGTTCTTTCTGAGCAAGAAACAAGATCATGTAGATTAATGAGGGACAGTTACCGGTACAATCTCTATACCAACCAATGTAAAATATAGCCAAACAATCAAGAGATACTTTACTATAATGATCAGTTTTAAAATATGTTTATGAAATGAGTTTCATATTTTTAAAAGGTCAAAGACAAGAAAAAACATAAAATAACATTGACCTCCAGATGTAATGCACAATTATACGCTAAAAGACAATCATGATATTCAACTAAAATGTACATGAAAGGAAAATGACATTTTATTTGAGCAATATTGGTTGTCATTGTTTATCTGCAGGTTCTGGAATATATTCAGAATGTATCTACAGACTATTGTGGTTTGGATGTGACAGCATTGGGTTACATAATGACTGGTGGCAAACATATTGAATTGAATTAAGTGGTGGTTGCAGATGGCATTAATGGGAAGACTGTCACCTTGACATTGCAAATCTGACATTGACATTGAAGCTAACTTGGCAAGGTTTGCATCATTGATAAGGTTGACTAGATATGGAACTTCCATAGTCATTCTAGTTGGCATTCTACAATATTCATATGACTATGGATGTATTAGCTAATATTCTCAGAGCACTTGCGACCAATGGTGGTAACATATTGACATTTACATTCGATGATGAAATATTTGTACCGAATATTAAAATAATAAAGTAAAAATGCTTATATTTAAAGTGACAATGACTTGTTGATGAACTTAAGGACATGACCGAATTCCCCCAATTGACCGATTTATTCTGGCGTACAGCATTACTGTTACACTATGCAGTGGAACTGGGGACCCTATCCTCGAACAGCTGATCAGACTAATCTGACGATCGTACTATCCCTCACCTTCAGTAAATCTAACGGATGTGTGCAACATGCTGCCCCGGCACTTGCAAAGCCTCCGAAAAACCATTTCCCTTGTCTCTGCTGATTCACTGTCATTTTTTGTGTGTTGTACGTCCTCTCTATACTTGTAGAAAGCGACCCTTCCTCCTGACGAGTTCGTTTCCGTGTTTATAACCGAGACATGGGCATGGACTCTACATCCGGGGCCCTGCACCGCAAAAGGTCACCTGCGCCTAGCGGTCGCTCAGCAACAGATACCGTGGTTCTGCAACAATAGTGCCAGTATTTGGCTTTTCTTGGAAAGTGTCTTGTGCACACAATAACGAGTTGTACATAGAATGATGCGCGTGAAAAAATAATTTCATATGCAGGGAGAGTTGCGCATTTACCAACATTATTTGAGACAAAGGCGTGTAGTACACATGTACTCATACTTCATATTTGTAAAAGTTGAAACAAAACACGAATGGATGCCCAAGGAAGACACATTATTTGGGTTTTTTCTGCTATATAAAAGAATCAATGTATTACGTGTAAACATATAACGTCATGGCATTACATAACGTTACACTAAAGTAACGTTGGTACGACGTAGCACTGCTACCTGGGTGCCTAAAATCATATTGTGTGTGTGTGTGTGTGTGTGTGTGTGTGTGTGTGCGTGTGCGTATTGTTCTTTATATATTAATAATATATATATTATAATATATAGATAATAATAGATATTAATAATATAGCCTAATAGCGGAGATACATGTATATTTTCGATGTTAATTAAACCGATCCGTTTATTACTAGATAGATTTACATGTAATTGCGTTGTATTTACTGCCTGCATGTGAGCTATGCATTCTTTCATATTAGGCATACTTTCATACTAGGCATACTTCCATACTATGCACAGTTTCATAATGAGTATACTTTCATACTAGACAATGAAATGCCTAGTATGAAACTATGCCTACTTACTTGCCTAGTATGAAATAAACGTATGCCTAGTATGAAAGTATGCATGCGTAAGTATGCCTAGTATGAAACTCTATACTAGGCATTTCATATTAGGCATTTCATACTAAGCATAGGGTCAGGCCTACTTTCATACTAGGCATAGTTTCAGGATATATATGTTTCAGGATATATATATATATTACTATTAGGAATGTAATGAATGTAATGATTGCTTTTAACGTAAATTACTGGTTCGAACTTACCATAAATACTTACTGGGTATACCAGGATTAGTAAACTAACTAGTGGATTACAGTAGCCTATATATACTTGGGGGCATTGGTGCTTTAAAAATAGAATTACAGTTAACTGTATCTAGGCATCGAGTAATGTGTACATTACACATTGATACATGTAAATACTTAACCCGGAGAGTACAGAAACGATGTATTCCAGAATAATTAAATGCAAATACCACTCCGACAATATGTTAACTATTTTCATTAAACATTTTATCTAATTGGCATAATGGCTCATAGTATACTAGTAGAGTGATGCGTGCCTAATCACGGTCCGTTGAGTTACTAGTATTATCATTTACCATTATGTATACAATTCCACAAGTACAGTTAATCTTTATAATCAGGTAATACTGTATGCAAATTACCTGATTTTTTCATTGAATTTCAGTAAATGTTTCAAAAGCCTGAACAGACAAAACGATTCCCAAATAGAATGGTATGAGTTTGATGAAATAAAATGAGGGTACAATATAATCTGTAAATGTGTATAGGTATTCATACACTTTTGTGTGAATAATAATAGAAATGCATGCAATTTTGTGTGAATATTTAAAAATTGACTATAAGTGAACTGAAATTCCATGAAAGAAAATCAGGTAATAGGCCTATACATATTAGACTACCTGATTATAAATAATATTATTAGTATACCGATTAACTGTGACATATATATGCAGGCCTAAATTCTATTCTATATTATATGCTAACTTCAAACATCTTTCGTACGTAAAGATTTGTCTTCGGAATATATGTAAAAAAAAGGTTTCTACATTGCCAACACTACCACTCTAGATGATCGGGATAGTTTCCCGGGGTTTAAATATTATATAGTGACTGCCTATGTATATTTACAAACCCTCCTTCCATTCTTCATATTTCAGGTAAGCCTACTTATACTTGACCGAGATATATCGGCTAATAACTTTCATTTCAGCGGAGTATTTTCTAAGATAGGAAGAGGTTACAGGAAATTGTTCATAGTATAGTGCTTCAATACTATAATTATGATAAACAAATCTACTAAACATGCTTTAAATGACCAATGATGAATGAAATCAAGGCATTCGTAGTTTGTTTGTATACTGTGAAAATAGATTGGTGTTGGTAATCAGCTGGTAAGCTTATTATTATATACGATGCACTGGTTTCGTACTACTCATAAGAATAACATTGCTACATGTTTACATACTCTTCTAGTTCAAATTCATTCGAAGTGTAAGAAAACATTTCAGACAAATTAATGATAATTTTCACTTTTACAAAATACACTGTAAGAAAAGATGATAAACGGACGATATGCATAGGTCTAGCCTATTAATATTAATTTACCTGTCAATACACGGAACAACGACTGTGCTACATTAGAGTCTTTATAGTTAATTATTTACATGTATGGAATTTCCATTTTTAACAGTTTCCAAAGCATCCTATATAACTGTTTGTATATCGGTGTATCAGTGTGTATCATAAGCAATACGTCAATTTATTAACATGACGTAATATAAATTTACATTGTGTTCATTTATAGTGCTTGTTTTAAATTTGATTGTGGTTATAGAACAAATAACTTGGTAGGGCCTACAGATGTGAAATTATATATTGTAATAAACTCCTTCGATATTTAGGCCTAAGCGTCATTACCCGGTGGGACTTGCAACCTTATTTTCACCCAGGAAAGATAACGTGTTCCTTGCTGCAACTCATTAGTTAAATAATGTCTACAAATAAAGGGCTACATGTTTAATAAATTTATAGATGTTAGAAGATTAATTTTCAATAAGCATAGGCCTACTGATGTTACGCTGCAATGCCCTGGTGATGCCTGGAAAGATCAAATTGTCACTATTTAATCACTCAACAAAATCACTGTTCTCAAAGTTCTTTGGGGTTTGTTTTATATGGGCCTATGCCAAACCTATCAATATAGACAAATAATTAAATACAATAGTTAAATATATTTTGGCAAAAGTATCTTTTGTTGGCGCAGCCAGTCAAAATGCGATTCTTCAATCTTTCATTTTATTATTTTTATGTGGCAACATTTTTCTTCTTGTTGGTCGTATTTGTCTTCTTGAATTAACTCTGGTATTAATAAATTAATAATCTAGTCACTTTCTAGTTTTTAATTTTAGTTTTATTTCAGTGTCTTTTATTGTGAAAAGTACACGAAGCACCCATAAAATATCATAATGTCGTGATATGACAGTATTTTACCTTTGATTTACCAGAATATACTATAATATCAACACAATCTAAGTCTATGAATTTCCCATTTCATATCTTGCATTAGTTATCCCTTATGATAATAAGCATGATCATAGCTATCTGTGATGTCGTAAATAGGGAAACGGAACGCTCATCGACAGCACGTTTTGGTCAAGAGGAAACTGTCAAGGACGTTGAGAATGTCGTTTGAAGAAGGCGTTGTGCAACGTCTGGCTGATATCCCCGTCGATGAAGATGACGACGATGATGTACGTTTCTTCAATGGATAATCATTATTTGTCTACGCAGTCAAATGTTGAGACAACTTAAGTATCTCAGTTTTCGTGCACCGTTATAGTTCACCGGTTCGCGCACACTGCGGCAACCATCATGCCTCGGCTCGTGTTTATGTTAAATAAGTAGTAATATGTTGACACTTTTCTGAGACCAAAAGGAAAAGTACATGAATACTCCCCAATATAATTTATTCCGCTGTTTTACTTCTATATTCACATTATAACGGTGACAGTGTAACACGGTGAACTGCCACGAATATTGGTTACTCTCAGGTTATCTGTAAACAAAACGAAACGGTAATTTGATGTGTTAATGTTTATGTTCTGTCTAGACCATAAAGACAATAGCTAGACGAGTAGAGCTACGTCCACTAGGTAGTTGATCACTGTTATGTTCACTGCATATCATCAAATGACAAGTAACATAATCTGATGAAATCAAGTGAAATTATGCAATAATGCTATTTGCCAAGTAAAACAAAGCTTTTATTGGTAAGGAAATGTACAACATCTAAGGATCAAACCAACTCCTCAATAATCATATTATAAGATTAAATTAAAGGCATTCATGTACAGATTAGTGGTTGTTTTGGACCGAATTGGAGTTATAGATACATTTTAAGTTATTCACTGAATTGACAAAATAAACAATTTAGATTTAATTATCTTTTCATTACCTGAATTGCTTCCCATGAGTGTGCATACACAAACAAGACTTGCATGACATGATCAGTCGGTCGGATTAATGAAGCAAATCGCCATTGATTTCACACTTTGGTTGCATGTTTTTACTGATTGAAAGCGGAAACTCGAATCATCGGACTATCAGGGACAAATTATATCATAGTAAAAAGTTTGGTTACATGTCAAAACTGATCTGATATAGAGGGAATCGGATTATCAAAGGTCATATTATCGAGGGTCCAGATTCCACTGTATTGTGCATTTTGCTATGTTCGGGCAACTACTGCCCACGAAAACTCAATCTTATTAAAATGACGCTCAGATGGACAATCTACAATCGCTACTTTCAGCATTTGCATTTCCAAAAGAATGTCAAAATGTTTATTGAAGAAATTTTAATTGGCTTGATGAAAACCTTGATCATGTTCAATTTAGACTTGAGTTTAGTAGGTTTATGGAAACATGAGGAACATCAACATGACATAATTTCTATAGCTGTATAGCGCAGACATGTGTATACATTATGATGTCTTCCTCACCAGGATGTTGACGAGACGCTGTCGGAGAGACTGTGGGGTCTGACGGAGATGTTCCCGTCCGGTATTCGCTCGCTGTGTGGAGCGTTGACGGACTTCACAGTGGTCGGGGTGAAGCTGGGGTTTAGTTTGGGACGCAATGCACTGTGGGTGGCGGCCACCTCAGCGTCCATCATGTTCCTGCCAATCATGTTCGAGTCGGAGCGAGCCAAGGAACACGAGCAGCAGCTACAGCAACAGAGACAGGTACGTGACATCCAATCAAATCCCGCCCGGGGGCCCAGCATCAATGTTCGCAAAAGTTACCTTTCTGACATGATATTGATAGGATGCAATGTCTGTAGAGTGGCAATACAGTTATCATCCTTGGTCTTGTCAGTACCAGCCGGTGCTCTCAGGTTTACTGCAACATTTAGCGCTACAAATGTTGCGGGTTTCCTCCTGCTTCCTCTAAACAATGTCAACTCCAATTTGTTGAGGTTCTAAGACTAGAGCAGCGGTATAAATTAACTTTAAAACTTATTACTAGCCTGAATAGTGATACAAATAACAAACGTTATGAATTTTTACTAACTCTTAGGATACCTTTAGCAAATGGGAGAAAAGACCCGGGCTAGTGTTATTTTTGTTATCCCTGCTCGAGTGTAGTGAAAAATGCAACATTTACTATAAACCATAGATTTGAATGAGCATACAGCATGGGTTTACGTTCATGCAGTATGAATATTTACATTATTAATATTAATATTATATTTAAAATTAAACAAATTGCTTGTCGAAGTTAAATTTCAGTCATCATTTTTATTCAGTTTATATTATCAGTATTTCTTACTGTACTTGTAACTTATTCAGGTTTTTCAGGGAATGCTACTAGATATGTTTGTTAAATAAATGATTTACATTGTCAGCGATCGAAACTAACTTTAAAACTCCGAATAGTGATACAAATAACAAATGTTATGAATTTCTACTAGTCCTTGAGAGAAATGGCCCAGGCTAGAGGATTAGTGTTAATTTCAATCCCTGCCATTGTTTACATTACAGCGCACAGAACACTGTGTAACGGTGGATGGCGCGCTCTACAAATGCATATATTATTATTATTATTGTGGTTCTACTTCAGATTCTATTGGGTCCCAACGCAGCAGTCTCTGGAGGTCAGGGCCAGAACCTGCTGCCAGGAATGTACCCGCCGGGGATGATGGTTCAGGGTGGCGGTCCCAAGTGATGACACAACCCGGGTGTGAATGACTGCTTGTGTGCCGTATACGTATCGCAGGCTGAGGATATATGCATGAAATGTCAGATAACATGTGATACTGAGGACCCTATACTGAGAGTATTTGCACATCATATTTATGAATTTGTCATAGGGCTGGAAAGTAATGGTGGGAGCCTCATTGTGAAACTGACTTCCGGGGGACAGGGGGGCTCCTAATAATGACAACTACTACGAGAATAAGCGGCAAGCTCATATAACTGCGCATTCATTAAGAACCAGTTGAGAAAAACCATTGTTCCCATTGTTACGTCATGACGATTGTTCCTACAGTCTACTGCAAATGTAGTAGTGTATGTGCGAAGCGCAGAGCAACACATTTTCACTAGTTTACGTGCTGCCCCCACAACTGACGCGCCCTATTAGGAGCCTCCTGGCCCCGGAAGTTAGTTTCACAATGAGGCTCCCACCATTACTTTCACGTCCTTATATATGATAGAAGAATGTTGGGAAAATGTTGCATAGTTTTACAACATTTTTACAACATGTCTCCAACATTTAGTGACATCATGTGATCAATTTGAGGTCATGTGATTTAATGGGAAAAATGGTAGCAATGCATTGACACCCATATTGCGTAGATTATCTCAGTAAATACTTCATGGAATCAAAAACAAAAAACTTAATTTTCTTATTTTATTTGCGCTATAATCCAAAATAAAAAATAAATACAACTAATTATTGCACCAGTAATAACAAATCTGTTTATATAACGATCACCAAATATTTGGAGGATTATTATTTGATGCAGAAGGGTGACATTCGAAATAAGGAACCGGCAAAAAGGTTCAATGTGCAATTGCTGATGCTCTTCTTCACATTTCCATGAAGTATTTACCAAGGTAATCTAGTGGTGTCAATGCATTTTATGCTATTTGTTGTCAAATTGTTGGGAACATGTTGCTGTAGTGTACACAGTGTCTAAAATCAGGTGTTGGAAAACATGTTGGGAAAATGTTGCCAGTGTACACCGAGCTTAGCCAACTGTCCAATTCTGTTTACAACATGTTCCCAACATTTCTCCAACATGTTGTAAAACTGCCCTGTGTACATTAGCAACATTTTCCCAACATTTTTCCAACATGGTATTGAGGCCTTGCATGTGACGTCATTCGTGGCAAAACAATGGGATTTTTGACGTCACCAGATTATTTTATTCTATTCAACATGGCGTCGTCAATGGAAACGATTGTTCCGTGCACGGTAAAAGC
>JAVCKZ010106972.1:0-10543 GCA_034780755.1 Lepetodrilus elevatus
TACGAACTTCTTAGCCTAAGAACAGTTCTTAACGATTCTTATAGTATGGCTACGAACTGTTCTTAGGCTAAGAAGTTTGTAAGAACGTTTCGAGAATAGGCCCCCATGGAGTTTAACGTTGCTGCAGGAATCTTTCACCCATTTGCGACAATAATAAAAGTACTAAAACAAGTACTAAATGGATTTCTTTCTTTTTTAAAGGAGATATATTTATATACACACATGTATATCTACAGTGATCACACTCACCTTTTCAGCTGTTGGTGTGAGTACAACACACTCCATGCGAAACTGTAGCTACACAACCAAACGATTGGAAATGTCTATCCTCCATTTCCTATAAAAGACTTACCTGTACATGGCTCATGGATGTTAATATTTGCATTGCTACGACCCATGGTACCAGAACTATAATATCAAAATCAAGCATATCAAACAGAAAAGATTAATGCGGTTAAAAAGCAAAATAGAGTAGGTATGTTGCAATGGGATATCTGTGTACTGACCTTGACATGGAATTAAAAGATCAAATTTCAATCATTATAACAACAAAAATACCCTAAAACGATTCAATCAACACACATCGTTTCTGAAGTATGTCATCCATATTGATATAGCTCTATTTCAAGCACTCTCCAATTACTGTACACATGAAAACCAAATTAAACTACATCGCTGATACCATATAGCATGGGATTCAAATACTGTACACCCAAAAGTAATCCAACAAAGACTACAATACACAAATAAGAAACAATAGCACCAAACAGAACTGTTTCAACGGTCCAAAGCCAAAATGAATGAGGAAACTCCGTGAAATTAATACAAGTATGTCTGCACTATGTGGAGAATTACCACCAAAAATTACTTCAACATCAAGAAAATTACTTCAGATGTACCGCAGTCGAGAATAACGCAAAACTTAGAAGATCTACAAGCATACTCCCTGTCCGATTTGGAACTGGTTTTGAAGATTGCACATACTACACCTGGTGTTCTTCGGGATGCCCATGAGAGAGCTGGTCCCTCTGCCGAACGTTGGAACCGTCCTGAAACTCACCTCGGGCCTGTGAAGCTCCAGCAGTGTTTTGATGTCGACATGCTCGGTGTAGAAGACCTCGACATGCAACAGGGACAGACACGTGCATGTGAACACCTGCCAACACCCTCCCACCTTCTTCTTGTACAAGAAGGGGTTGTTCTGAGGATTCAGCCGAAGCAGTCGACTCTCGCAGAACGCATCCGCATCAGAGTCCTTAACCGTGAGCACCAGAGTCACGTAGTGTGGACTCGTCTTGCTAACGCAGTAGAAGTCTGTGAAGTACAGACACGTGTCCTGGGCGAAGAGCAGGTCTGCCGGAATGAACAGACGCTTATCGCCAAAGCACGACGTCTGTCGTATTTTTCCGTTTTTGTAGTTTAGAGCTGCACTGAAGAACAGGCCGTTGAGCTTACCGTTAATGGGCGAGCCTCGGTCCCCGTTGTAGTCCTTTATGTAGGGCTTCATGACGCCGCCGTGGTTGTGGAAGATGTCGTGGAAGTAGGCGGTGGGCTTGTTGCGGTACAGGTACTTGAGGTGGTGGTACTTGGGGATGCCGTTCATCACAAACTTCTCCGCTAGCTCTTGGAGAGACACCAGATGTCGCGGGGTCATCACTGGGACAACAACCAAACAGTTCCAGTATTATACTCGTATTTAATTTTTGTTTCGGGTTGTATCCCAAATTAATAAAGTAAATGAAAATTGATAAAACTAAATTTTTTAGATTTATGGTATTTTCACCTATAAAACATAATTTTACTTATAAAAATAAAGCAAAAAAAACATGTTTAATAAACATATCTGTAAATTTTGAAGACATTATTGAAGGGTGCCAGAAAGGAATACAAAGTATGGTAGAATTAATGATGCTCGGACATTCAGTCCAGTTGGAAATGGATTGAGCTAGTACTAAAACAACCAGAACTTACATGTGGAGATGTTGTGGTACTTGGACGCACGCCGAACACGGAGAGTCTCTGACATGGGCATTGTCTCCAGTTCAAACATACGTACTTCATACTTCTCTGACGCCATGAGGGAGAACGGGATATCCACGCTGCCGTTCTTCATGGTGCCCCGGACTAGGTACACCTTGCCAGACCGCCCCAGTTGGATCACCGTCAGCATCTGCTTCCCCTCCAACTGCTGCAGCAACACCGCCGACAGCTTCTCACGCAGCAGAGCCTCCTCCTCCTGCTGGGGCGTCTCCAGGATGGTTTCTTGGACCGGGATGGCAGCCCGTCTTTTTGCCTTCAACTTTTTCCTTGCCTTCTTTCCCATTGGAGTTGACAATTTGGCTGCACCCATTTGCTTTCCCTTAGACTTTCCCTTGCGTCGTCGCTTCTTTCCAGACGTGCATTCCAAGTTATTGTTAATCGTGATGAACGTAGTGTTCTCTGTATTCGACGTCTTTAGTTTCTTGGTTGGATTTTCAAACTCGCACTCGGCACAGCTGCCTTCAAGACAATCGGAGCTATATTTCCCATCAGTCATGTAGTCTGAAGAAGTGGTCAAGTCGATATACTCATCCATGGTCGAATCCAGGACCAGAAACGACGATAATTCAGCCAGATCCACGGTGGTGTTCCCGAAGTCGGCAGACTCTGTTGAAGGGTTCCCACTGAAAGGAATGGTGATACTGTCATCTAGTTCCACGTGACAGAAGGAGGATACATCTGCAGGATTGCAAGACGTCTGAGAGGCATCTGCAGGATTGCAAGACGTCTGAGAGGCATCTGCTGGATTGCAAGACGTCTGAGAAGAATCTGCAGGATTGCAAGACGTCCGAGAGGCATCTGCAGGATTGCAAGACGTCTGAGAAGAATCTGCAGGATTGCAAGACGTCCGAGAGGCATCACTAGGATTGTAAGACATCCGAGAGGCATCTGCAGGATTGCAAGACATCTGAGAGGCATCAATAGGATTGCAAGACGTCTGAGAAGAATCTGCAGGATTGCAAGACGTCTGAGAGGCATCAATAGGATTGCAAGACATCTGAGAGGCATCTTTAGGATTGCAAGACGTCTGAGAAGAATCTGCAGGATTGCAAGACGTCTGAGAGGCATCAATAGGATTGCAAGACGTCTGAGAGGCATCTTTAGGATTGCACGATGTCTGAGAAGAATCTGCAGGATTGCAAGACGTCTGAGAGGCATCTTTAGGATTGCAAGACATCTGAAAGGACAAGTCTTGTTCCAACACACATGGAGATGTCAGATCAACTATGACCAGCTTTGAATCCAGAACATTGGAGGTGGACACGGAGGTACCAGGGCTAGCCGAGACCACCGACACAGCACCATGCCCAACAGCCACGCTAGACCAGGACTCAGTGCTTGCCGGCATTGGGACTGCTGTGGATGATTCACTTGTTATACTGGCAGCCTCCTTGATCTTTGACATTGCACCAGGTCCATAAACTGGCTTTGCAGCAGCACCAGCACCTTCAGCTTGCATCACATCAGCACAGGAACTTCTTCGTAAGGATTCTTCCGATATTGTGACGCAAAGCTTATATACTGTTGTCTGTGTTTGCACACAGTCAATGGTGAAGGAATCCTGTAAAACCACAAATACCAAATAATTGTTGCAGCTCTTGAACCTACTACATGGTGTATATGATGACAATATTCGTTAACTTTCACCAGCAGTGAAATCAGAAGGATCCGTTTATTACACCAGGAATGTAATTTGCAGTATACAATAAACAACAGTCTTTGATTATCGATTGAATTATCAGTATAGCTAATTACATGGATTTCCATGCATGGCAAAGATGAATTATCAAGAAGCTATTGTGATTATGAACTCAGTGAAGTGAGTGAGTGAATTATTGTTTAAGTCGTTCCCCCATAGGTGACAAGATTTCAGCATTTAATCGACCTCTGTTCCATATTTGCAGACTAGTAACAAACAGTTGTGATATTAGTGAAACATTCTAGAAAGCGACAGTGATTCAGTAGTGTTGTATAAACCTACCTCCTCCACCAAAGCATCCATTAGGTTTCGGTCACAGTTCTTCTTCCTCATGTTCAGGAAATCCCACTCATCCACACCTGCAATAGAAGCAATGCTTCCTGAAAATATGGAGGCCTACAAATCTATGGCACGATAAAGGCGATAGAAACAGATAGGCAGGCAGACGGACGGGCAGATGAATGCAGGCAGGCAGACAACAGGGTTAGAAGTTAGTGAAAAAAATTACAATTTTGAACACGCCAACGGGCTAGTAAGTCAAATAAGAAGTGATTTCTCTGAAAAGATACTCGCCCATAACAAAAGAAGGTCGCCACGGGCGCCGGGCGAGTGGGAACTTCTAACCCTGAGACAGGCAGCAGGGATAGAAATAAACACTAGCCAGGCCTAAGGCCTAGTAGAAATGCATGTTTTTTTGTAAACACTTCTTATTTGTATCACTATTCGGGCTATTAAGTTTTAAAGGTAAGTTTGTATCGCTGAGGCAGGCAGGCAGGCAGACATGTATAATTACATCCACAATGTTCGAAATAATGAAAATAATAAGGGGTTCATTCTCCATAGGCCCAATGTTAATGTTGGTAAAATTTGTAATTTTCAGGGGGTCACACAGATATACCTTTAACATTGCAGATTTTCAAATGACCCCCGGACCCCCTATTAATTTGAACACTGCATCCACAATTTCCTCTTTCTACTTGCCTTCTGTATCGCACTCGCTCAGTTTACATCTCCCACTGACGGCCACGAAATGTGCGTCTTTACGACTCCCAACCGTCCCGAGACCGTAGCCCTCCATGGCGACGGCCTTCTTGCCAAACTTCAAGCACACGTGGGTTCCGGGCCCATCCAGCCACAGGATACTGGAGAGAGCCTCCGAGTCGTAGACGGCCAGACAGACGGCGGACATTCCAGCCGAGTTATCCCGCCACTCTACCGTGATGGACTGCAGCGTGTCGCTGAGGGGACGGACTTGGACGGACAGGGACAGACTGACAGGGGACTGCGTTTCTGCCCTGCTGTACGGCATCTCCTGCATCTGTAAAAAGACAATAACATGTGCATGTATTTTTCAATGAATTGGTGCTCTATGTCGGAGGCAACGGCGTGTCTTTAGTGAAAGAATCTTTAAAAGAGCTCTAACCCAAATTCAAAAAATTATTATTTCATGTACAAAAGAATAGTCATAGCAGGGATAGCCCACTCGCCCGGCGGCCCGATCCATTTCTCATAATGTTAAAGGTATCCTACGGGCGAGTAAAAATTTCATGTTTTGTTATTTATATCATTATTCAGGCGAGTATGTTTTAAAGTTAAGTTCTAACCCTGTCATAGTACAAATATATTGCTGAAAGCCATCAAAAGGGACATAAAAATAGCAGCTTTTTGAAGATACTTCTAGTCAAAGATCCCTATCAGATAGCCATTTTGTCCTAGCCAATTAGAACCTGGCAACAGCTGACAAACATGTATAGACAGTTCACAATCAACGATGCAGCAAGATTACTCAATCCTATGTAAAGGGCAAGTGGTTCAGGGCTCTCCTGTATCAAACGGGGTATCGTTTCTCGAAGCTCTCATATTAACACAGTGCTCTTGTAAGTATTAAAGATGGCTACGAGATAGGCATATGTGATAAAAACCTATACATAGCTAACCTATACATATCTATCAAATATGATCGGAAGATGCTTTTGCAATGCATAATTAATTTTCGGTATCCCGTACTTTCACAAACACAGGACAAGGGTGGGTTACCCTAACTGGACGAAAACCATATTTGATGGATGTCGTAGGTAGCGATTCGTATAGCATTCGGATTAATAGAAGAACGTTACCAAATAGGAGACGCCAAAAGAAGTTGTCTTCTTTTCAACAACTTGACGCTAAATGATAATTTAATTTCTAATTTCTAACCTCGATGCGTTACACTTGATGCCACTCCTGGGCCAATACTAACATGATGCCTCTGATGCCTCCGTCTCATGGGTCCAGGTCCTCCTGGAGGTCCATTCGGAGGTCCACAAGGCTCAGACCAATTCTCCCCAAAATTCTGTCCATATGGCCCATAGCCATACATCTGTCTCGGTCCATATGGCCCATAGCCGTAGCCTCCTCCCATCCGAGGATCACGTCCAGGTTCTGGGAACAGTCCGTACCCAGACTGGGGGAAATTAGGCCGTGGAGGAAGTGGTTGTGGTGACCACCGATGTTCTGGGAAGTATTGACCTGGATGACAGGCAGGATTCGAGTAGTCAGGGTAATACATCTGGAGAAAAAAATATAAATAAAAACACATTAAATGGTCTTGCCCCAAGATACAAGAATCTGTTCATGTTACATAAATGTAAGTGGATGATGACTTTATATTGGCAGGAACATAAAAAAAACATCAAACTAGAAATAAATCATTTTATTCTAAAGCTTTCTGCCAATGTCAGTTCTCTATTACAACATACAATATTAACACAACCACGTCATCTGTGACCACCGCTGCCGAAAGATGGACCAACAATGGTGAGCTGCTCCTTTCTAGCTGTTCTGTCTGAGTGAATATGGAGTTTAACGTCGCTGCTGGAATCTTTCACCCATTTGCGACGACTGTTCTGTCTGTACTTTCTGTCCGATGCATGCGCAGTTACACTGTGTGGTGCGATCCTTTGTAACTGCGCATGTGTCGGACAGAAAGTACAAAAAGAACAGCTAGAAAGGAGCACTACCTTATATTGCCAAGGTCTTAAAAGTTCAAATATCTCTCCGAATGTTTTACCCTAGACGGCTTCCATGTATCATGCCACTCTGCGCTGTCGGTGCTCGTCTCTGGACATGGCAGTATTCCCATCAGCCCATGCTTCATCATTCGCCCACCATTCATTGGATGTGGTCTCCGAAATGCATGGCGATTGGGCATTACCTGCCCATGATAACCATGAACCATGTCCTTAGTTATAGGATTCACAAGCTCGTAAGGGTTTTGCATGTAGTTCTGTGAAGGCATGTCATTTAGACAGCTCCAGTTTGGGGTGACTTCCCAGGCCATTTTTGGAGCTGTGCCTCTCTGGAGAGGAAAAATGGAAGGTATATTAATAGGCCATGGGCCAGATATGACCATAGATTACTAGTATACAATCATATAATTATAAGGACTCTTACTCTTGGGAGATTTCACCTACTAGGCCCATTTTTATTATTGGTCATAATAATACAATTATATAGAGCAATATTGACGTAACTGGCAATTTTCCATGGACAATACCATAATTACTTCTACTAAATCATGTTAGATATATTGAGAAATAATTATCCTCTGAGTCTGTCATAACAATCCAACAACAACAAACAAAAAAACTGGGACCAACGCCATTATTTTGTAAACCAGGTCCACTGAAAAGTATATTGTTTAGATTCAATATTTCGTGATAACGCTTGATATTAGGACTATCAAGTGTTGGAACAACGGTCACATTTTATTTAGGGAAGAATTACATATCAGTATTCCAATCAAACAGTGCGTGTGTTTATTTTCTTTCAAAACCACCATACACAAAAATGTCGATCTTTGTAACTTTTTGTCACGTGCGCACGTGCGGCGTCAATCGGAACATCGCGTCATCATAAAATATGAATGACATATGAGGGTGTTCCGATTGCGTGGTGTCATATTTCAAAGTCGGGTACATTTACAAAATATAGAAACTGTACATGTTAGTATTATCCCATACTTTTAGTTGTCACATGACACAATATCGTGTTAGCGGAGGCCAGGTGGCATACTTATTACAGTCTTTTATTGATTTTCAGTCTTGATAAATTTTATATTATTCTAATTTGATCTTTCAAATTAAGATCGAAATGAAAAAACTGAAAGTCTGTATCCGCCCCTGATAAATATATTCTTAAATTATGGAAGTTTCAGTGAATGGTGCGCACACATCTGCATTTGACCGGGGTAATACGCGCATTTGTGCAGTTATTCTCACAATATTAACAAAATAAAAATCACTATCACCCTCTGACAACACTATAAATATCGAGATTAGAGGGGGTATGTTTGATAGAGATTTTTATTTTGTTAATATTCAAGTGCCTGTGGTTATTCTGGAGATTTGCGCTATTATAAATGTATAATAATAATAACAATAATAATAATAATAATAATAATAATATAGACCTACAGGGGGGAAATTATGGTCGTTACCGCTGTTTCAAGAGTAGGCCTATATAGGCTAACCGTATCAAACCCAAATTATGTCAAATCATACTATGGTGTGCGTTTCATAGTATTATATTCATATCAGGGTAATATGTGATCTTGAACGCGTATCCATATACTTTTCCTGCCGCTTCTTTCATTGTAATAATTATTGTAGGCCTACTCTGATAAGTGATAAGTGCTTGCTGCATGTCACATTATTTCTTCTTGTAAGATACTGTTCTTCTTTTATCTAGGCACATAGACTCATAGTAATAATATATAGTATGACATAGTGTGCCTTATTAATTGCCACATAGTACTAAGCCTAATTTAATTTAGTGTAGGCCTATAGGCTATGCCACTATGTAGGCCTGCTTAAATAAGTTATATATGCATTATGATGAACATTATGCATGTGTCGTAGTGTTAAACGCAATATTTACCGTACACATGATGTGTAGTAGAAACAGAAGTAACATTGAATCATGGCGCCTGGATCCAGATATGTACTCAAAGTAAGCGGCTGTAAAATATTCCATTCACTAAATCTTTGATTGAATATTTCCTCGTAAAAATATAAAAAAAAAAAATTCCTTGATGATGGTACATTTTGAAAAGGATTTATCATTCAGCGTGCAGTATATAAATACGATTCCACAACAACTATGACTTTGAACGTCTGCAATGTACGCGTGTAGTATCCAAGACATAGCTAACACGCTCCTTCAAATCCAATCCTTGAAAGATCTGGATGGCCATGGTAGTATTCTGGTTATGTCTTCTCTCTGAACAGCCTGTTAAACTGTTACTAGTACTCTAATTAATCTCAATTTATCTCAGCATCTTTCACTATTAAATTCTTGGCACCATACCTGAATTCTCGCTAATTCCATGTTCCCATCCAACTGAAAACGTATGAAGCTGTTGCACTCAGTGTCCAGAGCAACGTTCTCCTAGTATAGGCTATGCGTGAAGACTACACACTCGTGCACGTCCATCATCTCTCTCGGGCAGGAGTCGAGACGTATTGGATCATAAGGGACATGTCGATGGAACCATTGGAAACGTACTGGACATGTCGATGGCACCATTGGAAACGTACTGGACATGTCGATGGCACCATTGGAAACGTACTGGACATGTCGATGGCACCATTCGAAACGTACTGGACAAGTCGATGGCATCATCGGAAACGTACAAATTGTATTAATATTATGTGTGCGGTCTCACACAAATTTTATAGATTACTTATTGAACATCACATTCAGAAAAAGCACATTTACATTTAATTGAATGTACATTGAGTTGAGTCCGTGCACTTGAATCTTGATTAAAAACTCACACATGTTTTGTTTTTTCAGTGACTTCATTTGTTTTCGAGTACTAGGACTCTGACCTACATATGTTTTATTAGCCTAAATGAAGATTTGCTTATATCCGCATTACTTTCAGTTCTGCAGTTGATATCATCATGTATATTCGTACTTCTATCCTAGGCTTAGAAATTACATGTAGGTATAACAGGAAATACTGTTTTAAATGCCACGTCTCCAATATAATGTAAATACTAAAACTACACCGAGCATCTATGTGTAAAACTAACGAGTACTATAAGTGGTCAAAGTATTAACAAGCCACCTTGAAATAAAGTACCACTTTACGTCTGTAATTAACCATTAGTATCTTAAACCCGGGAACACGCTCTATACCCGTCATCGCCGCTGATTTGGTCATTTAAATGATTCGGATAGTTTAAATGTCGCGGAGAATAGGTTCTTTATACCGTTTAATCTACAAATTGTCATGAATCGTCCGTCTGACAGCAGTTTGTTTGCACTGTGGTAATTCACACTTAATAAACCCAGATCTACTCGACACCTGTCCGGAACAAAGGGTACGAACGCAGCCACACCTGTGCCTGGGAGACAGACACGCGCACTTGATGACAGGTGGACGTGGATTCCAGGTATGGACATTCTTCCATTGCGTCTGTGCGGATCATAGTGCGGCACTTACCGCATGCTCTGTGTGGAGAGAGGTAGAGCTGAAAACTGTCAGTGTCAATAAGACTAAGTCAGGATATATTCTCAATACTAGTCTGTGTCACACCTTGTTCTCACCTAAATACTCCTGTTCAAAATATCCCCCTAGACCATTTAAGCAAGTCTAGATTACTGGAGAACAAGTAAAAAATGTCAGTGACTCCTTTCATATAACTACCGTCAGAAAATAAGGGAACGATACTGATATTCGTATACGGAACACATTAAAACACGAACACATATAGTGGTATTTCTCAAAACTGAGTAAATTAATTGTAATGAAATGTT
>JAVCKZ010106983.1:0-10542 GCA_034780755.1 Lepetodrilus elevatus
TGTGTGTGTGTGTGTGTGTGTGTGTGTGTGTGTGTGTGTGTGTGTGTTTGATTTGCTTTGACATTAACCTTCCAGCTTAGCTGATTTCGGCAGACTGGCCCCTCACTGGGACGCATTTGTATCGCATCATAGAGCTGGAGAGCGGTGAATGTTTTGTCTGCGGTGAATGTTTTTATCTGCTTGTGCTATTCTGGATTCACCCCAGTTTTTATAGTGCTATCTCACTTGTAATATCAATGCCGCAGTTAACAAGGATATACCACCCGGACACTTTACGCTGACTCTGAGCCGACTAGCCGTTGCTGTATACTTCATTGTAATGCCGAACGCCAAGCAGGGCGACAACAACTCTCATCGTTTAACCTATTTTGGTATAGTCAGAGATCCCGGAGGGTTTTATTTATGTTTTCGAGCCCAAAAGGTCTGATGGTTGTTTCTATTGTAAAATTGTCTCAGGAATTTAAACGCAATCCGTACATATAGCATTATACCAATGTGAGATCATATTTCTTTTTTTTATGTAATGATGAAATATAGTTTTCATAACTGAAATAAGACTACGAACGGAAAGTTCACCTATAAAGCCATACTGCCATATTTCTTAGTTTAAGTAGTATTTTTGCAATGTTATAATAAGGAGTAATGAATCTACTACGACTTATATTCCTAGGAATTACTGCCACGAATAAGGTCATGTATTACAATTATATATGCCAAGAAACGGATAACACCTTATTGCGTGGAAAATATTTCAATGATTAACCTTAGTGAATGTTACTAGCTGTCGAGGCTATGCTGTCATAACATGGCTGTTTTGTTTATTGTAGAACGAGAAAATGAGCAGTAGTATTCCATCGATGTAAGGAAGTTAGGATGATTACCCTCGGCACGAACTTAGGCTCAAATTGCTCTAGAGTTAAATTTAGGGTGGGTGGGGGGTGTTTTGAGCCTATTCCACCGGTACCAACTGGCCCCGATTTCCCGAAACAAACTTGAGTTTGAGATTGAGTTTAAGATTTTGCACTTGAGTACACTCGCAGCTGGGTTTGAGATAAAATTCCTCGTTACAACACCCAAGTCAATAGGAGACATTTCATCTGAGCAAAATCTCAAGTTTGTTTAAAAAAATCTGGGTTTTTATAGTATATTATGGCATATAATCATCCGCGTGGTTCTTGTAAGAGACAGACTGACCAATCAGGACACGGATGACGTTTGATAATCTCTTATCATATGTTATGTAAACCATTATATTTTATTTTGGCAATCTACCTTGAATCTTTCACCATCGTAGTTATCTAATTTCAGTCTTGAAAGTTATTTGCTTTTGACAGCGTATTATCAGTGAGGGATATTTCGTATATATAATAAGAAGTGTATCATTCCCACTATAAATGAATAGCATATGGCAGTAATATAATACGTTCCCATACTACTGTCTTCAAAGTATTGTATTTCCATAATAATGGCATTGGAAATATTACCTTCATAGGGACTTGTGTCAGAAAATAACACACAATATGACATACTATCTCGCGTATTAATGATAATAAAAGGTCAATTATAAAAATAGCGAGGACATTTAAAAGTGGATTATAAGTGGGCTTAGTATTACTATTATTTTATTTGTATTTGTACTATTATTCATTCCTTTTTGTTGTTATGTATAACGTCTTTAAAAATAATATTGTATTATTATTTAAAAAAACGGTTACAAAGACGTGATTATTATTGTAGAAAGAAACAAATGTATGGATATATTTCATCATTCGTATGAGTGAAGACATTTGTGAGTTTCATTCATTTCCGTTTATCAAATGTTATCATCGTCTACGAGCGCCTTCGAGGAAACCCATATTATTGAATATTATGCTATTTGTATTTTGATTAACTTCTGTAAGTAATACTGTGTATTTTGGCGACTGACCTCGTCAACAGACGTCGAAACTAAACGGGGTGGAGATGGTATTATGGGGGTGCGGGAGTTTGATTGACAGGTCGATTTCCACCAATCTCACATAGGCAAAGATTGGTAATTGTTTTCTGCCAAAGGGGAACGTATCATTCAACCTTTGTCTCCGTTTATGAAGTCCGAGGACTGCAAGTTTTCGTAAATACTCACTTCATTATACACAACGAAATGCTCCATTGATGTTTGTGCGGTACATTTCAGCACCTCGCTGGCTTCTTACTGTGAAGTTGACGTCGATGTCGGAGTACTATGGGTTTATCTTTGCTTCTTTGGCGACCGAGGTGTTATTTATTTCCTGATTCCAATCATGAAGTGTTTACATGCTTCGTGCAGACGTTATTGGCGTATGTACAGACTACAGCTATTATTATATTATGAAATAACGCGAAGCACGGTAATTGAAAAAAAAAGGCGTTTAGAATTGCGTATTTATACATTGTGAACAGTCTCCATGACTTTACCGAAAGTCAACGAAAATGTGCAAAAAATCACGTACTTGAAACAGGATACCATTTCGCCAGCAAGAAAGTGCAGTACTGTTATATATATTATTATATGTAATAATCACGCTTTCGAACGTGGATTTAGGGCAATATATATGTGCATATGTGTGTTATTATTAGTTATAGTCATAGACTAAACCATTATTATTATTAGTGTTATTATTATCATCATCATCCTCATCATCACCATCATCACTATTATCATTAATAAATAAAACACGGTGGAACTTTCTTGCAATTAAAAACTAATTGCTTTTTACATTTCGCTTGATCAACAGGAGTAAATATCAGCTTAAAATTCACGCAATTAGAATTCACGATCAATTTAAGATAATATCTTCACACATGCTAGGGTACATATTGATCAATGTTCCATAGCGAATTTCTTCTTCATTGTTCCATCGTTATTTAAAGGTTTCTATTTGAAGAGGCATTAGCGTCCAGCTACTTAGTGTGAACTGCAAGAACAAGTAGGGAATTGTCATTTAAATTCGTGTTATCTTTCCATTGCATTTGAGTCGGACTCGTATTATTCGGTCGTTACGTTTGCAGCAAGCTTAGACTCAGAAAGATGAGGAATCTGAAAAACACCACCCTCCACATTGCTCATATTGACTGCGTTAGGCAATTTATTATTATCACTATCATCATCCTCATGATGATGATGTTGATGATCATCATCATCATCAACAAAAAACAACAACAATAACAACAACAACAACCCCACAAACACCACAAACACCACCACCACCAGCATCATCATCATCATTATTATTATTATTATCAACACCACCCCACACACACACACACACCAACACCACCACCAACACCACCATCATCATAATCATCATCTTCGTAGTAATAGTAGTAGTAGTAGTAGTAATAATAGTAGTAGTAGTAGTACTAGTAGTACTAGTAGTAGTAGTAGTAGTAGTAGTAGTAGTACTTTTCGTCATCATCATCGTCATTTTCATATACCGTTGCCATACAATATTACCAGTATACAGTGATACCTACCACTATTACCATCATCATAATCATCGTCATCATCATCATCATCATCATCATCATCATCATCATCGTTGTCATCATCAGTATGTATCCAACACATATATCTAAATTTCACTTTTGTTACAGAGATCTTGGTATGAACAACATCAGTCGTTTGCCACCTACCATATTCAAAAAGCTGGAGTCCCTCAAAGAACTGTAAGTACATAGTAGTACAACCTCGACCACAAATTATGCTATACTATCTGTTTACTGATTTCACTGCTACGTACATTTTGTAAAATTAATCAACAGTACAATACATAGGCCATAAACGGCGTCCATTAGCTATTTCAGATTTGAATCGTCCTTGTATCGCGAGATCATCACCACCAAAGTCCGGGTCCAGAAATTACGAAACCTTTAGAGTACCATCTCATGCTAAAGCTCAAATTTGATACGGAGATTTGCGAAAAATACCTAATTTGAGTTGAGCATGATATCATACTCAAACAAGTTTCGTAACTTTGGGGCGGAACTTATTGAGTACGATTCCATGCTCAAGCTAACATATTATATGAGGACTTCTGAATAAAGTCTAGAGTTGTGCTTGGTATCGTACTAAAAAATGTTTCGTAATGGCTCGGGGTCTGAAGTAACTGAGCATAATGTTTGTGAGATCTTTATTGTAATTATTGTAATTATTGTAAGTTACTAATAACCCTCCCCCCGCCCTCACACCCCGCCATTAATCGTTCCCCTAGCAACAATATCACGACACTGAAGATACCTGCATCCGGTGTAGGTAATGTAAGTATTCTGTGTATCAATGCCTTGTGTTTATATTTCAGACGTCTGGCGAGTAATCACCTGAAGCATCTCCCTCGTCAACTGTTCCACAAAGCCAGGTTCCTACAAACACTGTATGTACGACCTGCTTCCTATCTAACCCAGTATCTCCAGGTAGTCAATATAGAGTTGTCGCGGGACCTGCCGATCCTGGGATTCGAACCCTAGTTGCTGGATTGCGAGTCCAACGCTCTACCGAATTAGCCAAAGGGGTAACCCCTCTGGCCGAGACCAGTAGCAGCATATTACTAAATATCAGTTTTACGCAGTACTTAAAGGCATAATATCACATATATTTAATGTTGTTTTAGACTAGCTCTTAGCTACAACTGCAAAATACATTCACTTGAAATACATAAAATCATGTTTGTATCCCTAATTTTAACAGGTTATTTCCGCTCTTATTGAGTTTAAAGTTAGATTTCAGTATTTTTCACAAGGGTTTGCAAATGTTCTCTTCAATACAGACTTGTTTGTACTGGATAATTTAAGAAATAATGACCTTCATATAACATTATTATTGAAAATCTTTCCAAAGTTAATCGCGATATGTATCGTGAGCCTGGTATCGTGATACGTATCGTATTGCGAGATAGGCGAATCATGGCACCCCTACTAAATAACAACTTGTGGGTGGATAAATCAAGCGCAATTAGTCTCAGATCAAAATTCGTTTGTCCATTATCTAGGTCTATCAACTGTGATATTATGCCTTTAAGTTGGCTGTTCGTTTTTCCAATAAATATTGTTTTAAAATATTACATATAGTATTTTAGCAAATTCATTACGGCAAGTGGTGTATTTCGTCATACATGTATATATGTATAGCTACTGTATCCGGTATATGAGCACGTCACTATATTTCTGTATGCATAATATACCAATAACACATGTGGCGTAACTAACCAAGTGACTTCATTGAGATTCTGAACTTCCTTCATGTTGTGCTCTAGTTAACATGTTCAGATTGTTAACGTGCAGTCTTAAACATGCTGAACAGCATATTACGCTAACGGATATGTCATATCTTTCTCAGAAACTAGTTGAGTTTCCCTCACATCACTGCATAACTGCCTGGAGATGGCGGTATTGCGCTGACGAAACGTGTGTGATTATTTATACATAGACATGCCTTTGTATAGTTTAATGTACATAGACATTTTTATTTTATTTTATTTATTTCTTATACATGATGGTCATACTTTGGTATGTAATATGTTGGTTAAATAGTATGTAGGTTTAATTATATAAATGTATTTCAGTTTAACTTGATATCATAATAGATGTTGTACCTTTAAATGTGTATGTAATGTTTGGTCCTTGTCAAAGACGTTTCGTAGCAACCTTTTCGATTTTTAATGATTTTTGACATTTTATAAACAACAAATGTCAAAAATCATTAAAAATCGAAAAGATTGTTACGAAACGTCTTTGACAAGTACTGTAATGGCACGTCAAGGAACATTTCTACATGAGGAAAGGTGTTGTCATGATCAGTGATCCGGAAATGCATAAATTACTTCTTATACGTAGTGTCCTTCCTTATAAATATATTAATTTAACCTTCTAATAAGTTTAATTGTTACCATGACCTAGCGGCTCATTTTTTTTATTTATTGATTTTTAAAATAATAATTTAGCGGTTACATTAATCATTAAACCTTCTACAAAAATAATTAAAATAATCTAACGGCTGAACTAATTAGCTTAACAGTAAAGTAGTAAGTAAAACTAGTTTATTAAAGTGTCTAGCATATACATATTACATTTGATATTGCATAATAAAATACGTATACATTATTGCATATGCCCGTATTATTTTAACATTCTACCTTCTCGATCAACCATGTTCTAATCTCTGAATTAACACTCTTGGGGTTAAACAAAAGTTCATCATGCCAAAGAGAGTAATTTTAGTATCAGCATGTGTTACTGGTATTTGTATCTAAACGAAAACTGTGTGTGTGCTTCTGTAGAACTTCCTGAACTAATCTAACGATGCATATATGTGTTCTCGTTATTAAAAAGCAAACAATCCGGTATCAACAACAAAAATGCTCGAACGAGACCGCCCCCTTCGCGACATATATACTGTATAGATAGATAGAGTGTTGTTAAATCTCGACTTTTAAAAATCGCTGCAATTTGTAAATAATGAGTAATTTGTTTAATAAAACTATTGCAATTTGTAATTTTACCGCAGGTTGTAAAATTTCTTGCTGCAATATGTAAATTTGCATGAATGCAATCTGTAAAACGGGAATGCAAAGTTGTAAAAGAGATGACCTAATCGAACGTGATTAGGTTTTTTTCTCCCACAATCTCGACAAATCCAGTTTTGTGAATAATCCAGGAGATTAAAGGTTAAACAAACAGCATAATATCCATCTTTTGAAAGTAGTATGCCCGGATTATTCGAATTATTCTTAATTGTACAATTCCCTTGAATTGATTTGTCGAGATTGTGGGAGAAAAAAAGCTAATCACGTTCGATTAGCGGGGGATATTCTTTACGAAATTGATACGAAACGCCATTGACAAGGGTTACCACCTCAATTACCTAAATCCCCTGAAATGTTGATATTTATTCGGACATTTAATAGAGTGGGACAGCTGACATCGTCGGTGCTAAATGAAAATACCACCTACTGAACATCAATAACCCCGCTGTAAAATTCTAATAGGAATCTCCTCAGTCGTTCTTACAAGGTCAGGTCAAACAATGTACAAATAGCGAGTCTATACATGGAAGCACGCACACATTTCCTCGTTCACGCGTTTTATGAAATATGTATTGAAAACAGCTTAACATTCCTAGTCAAGGCGCATACACACCAAAATCGGATTCATTGAAATAACGTGAAAGCTATTAACGGAAATCGAATCTGATCGGAATCTGGTTTTTTGCATGCGTTTCACGAAAGGGGTGTATCTCACACTGTTGACGTAATATATCAAGTACGGAGGTACATGTAAATCTGTGCTTTATCAGCTGTATATGTCCCTCATTTATGTCCGGCGTAAATTCACACCCCTTTCGTGAAACGCAGGCCTAGACTAAGTGTGTACGCACCTTCACATGTGCCCATTCGTTCGTGAATATTTTTAAAACTAATCCCCCAGCCGCTACGACAATGATGTTTCCTGTTTACGGACCATTTCCTGTTTACCGTTTCCTGTTTACGGACCATTTCCTATGGATAAGAATGGCTGTACTTTGGGCTGAAATGACCCAAATATATTGTATGGCAACTTAGATCCAAGGTAAACTGAATAATCCACTCAAGTTATTATCGCTTATCTTTGGCTGCAAGTAACTGATCCGAAACTGACGGTCAGATAATAGTTGGACGGGAGCTCGTTGAGTCAAAGACCGTTAGTAAATGTTTAAGGAGCGAAACTTTGAAATCATGCCCAGGGATTATATTACGAAACCTTTTGAGTATGATTTCATGCTCAAGCTCAAATGTTATATGGCGATTTGTGAACAAAACTTTCAGTTGGAATAGAAATCAATAATGTGTCGTAATCGCGGGCATGATTTTAATTAAATGTAATTAAAAGTCTGCAGTCGAGATAGTAGTATTCTGAACAGCTGCAAAGCGTTATCAATCTAAATCATGATATCTAAACGTGGAATATCATGGTAGGTATACTGGTTAATACCTTAGTCAGAATGTCAAAACTTTAACGTCCTCGAATGTGTCCAGTGTTCATTGATGTGTTTCGCGATTTTTAAAAACAACATCGGTATACTAGAGCATCTCAGTCGACCTCCTTTTGCATATACTAGTATAATAATCTAGACAAGACAATGTCAAGAATAATTGAGTCATAATTTAATTGCATGCCTTTATTTACGTTCTATTGCAGAAACAATATTGAAATAAGAGGCAGATGTCTCAACCAATCAGTATTCGCCATAATCACACGGGCTGGACATGTTGGGGCGCGTGCAATACACCTTTCATGACGTAGATGATGCCGTTGTCAGCGTGGATGACGTTGGCAATTTCCACCTTGTTGAAGTGCGACACGTGACCTGCAATGAACGTCACATTATGTGTACGAATATGTCATAAATAAGTCATCAACAAATCAGACTGTGATAAAAAAGTATTGTACTACCGTATGCATTGTATATATTTCTTTGGTTCACAAATCCCCATGCAAAATGCTATCTTAACAAGTAAAGAGAAATCATACTAAAAAAACGTTCCGTAACCTCTGTGGTTTAGCTACTGTCAATAATCTATACATACTAAGCTATTGACACAAATTTGGTATAATTATGTTCCTAATACATTATATATTAAAAGTATAGGAGCTGCAAGTAGACACAATATCCGGTGACTAACCATTTGTCATGACGACATGCATGCGGTGTCCGTCAATAGATGTTAGGAACTGGCCATGGTGCAGTCTGCTAGGCGGTTGCATCCCTTTGAGAACATGAAACTTCATCGTGGCTGAAACAAAGACCAAATACCATTAGATCTATTTATTTTGCTGTAAATTAGAAGGTCTCTCAAGTTGAGAACCACATTGTTCTAAATCCACTTTTAAAAAAAACCCAAGAATATCGGATGCATACATTTATTTTAAGAATTGACCATCATTCTATGGTTGTACATTGAGTTATGTTGACGACATCATTGTCTTGTTTTTCAATGAACGTTGTAGAAATAGTTGTTTTCGCGCATCGTGGGATTTTGTCTGGTGGCTTTTTAGCTCAATGAATGCTAATTACTCAATATTTTGGGGAGCGACATTAATATGTTATCATCCTGTTTGTCAATTCCCCTTTCATGATTTATGTATATTATTGTATTGTTAAATGTCTTGTGCGTATTTTCTTTCATGAGAATAAATATTGTTTAAATTACAATATTTATTCCTTCAGTGAACCATTAAAAAGTGCTGGTTAATCTCGTATGAACGTAGGAGCTTTTATTTATACAAAATCTATTCCGAAGATCAAGTCCATTTTAATACAAAATAAATAGGAAAAGGATACTACACATTACCATCTGAAATACCGAGCACGTTTTTAAGGTACAATACAACTGAAATACATATACTGTATTATTACAGACAAATTCACTTCTGCAGACTGACCTTTCAATAGCGGCATATGATTCAGGTTGGCTGCGAACATCTTGCCCATGGAATCAAAGGCGTGGTTTGTAGGAGCCAGCAATGTCACGTGGTCATCTGTAAGCGCAGATGAGAAAAATAAAAGATAAATAATTTAAAGCATTAGTATCAGTACAATATTTAATTACACCATCAGGCCCGGAGATTATAACACTTTCTTGAGTAGGATTTCATGCTCAACTCAAAGTTTGGTTCACAAATCCCCCATATAAACTTTGAGTATAAAATCGTACTCAAAACGTTTCGTAATGTTAGACCCTGAATATTTCCAATGTATTAGCTTGACACTTTAAACTATCAGAAGTGCTTGCAGAAGACCGTTTCTCTGTGTTCACTCTGCGCTACACCAATATGCCACGGTGTGTAACATATCCACTCTGCTGTGTATAGTACCCGTGGGGAACTTCACAGTATTAGCGGTAGATCATTTTTATTGTGACGTATATTCGTCGGTATTAGGCCAGTAATGGTACCGCCGCAATGGGAAAATACTATATGTCAGCCGCTACTTACGGTCGGTATTCAACGGGGCCAATCAGCGTCGGAATACTCTGACACACCTCCTACAAAGAATACCGCGAATTCCCCACGGGTAATATACCGCAGAGTAGAATAGTATACCGCAGGTTGTCCCTATTCCATAAAATTCAACAACTGCAACCCTACAAAGGTATACTCACTGTCCAAATCGGCCCAGACACCAGTCTTCAATAGATCGTATATCAGGTTACTGAACTGCTGATAATGCTGAGTAAGGTAGTGCTGAATGGTGCCTTTGGTTGTGTTGGCATGACTATGGTTGCCATGGTGACTGCAGTTTACGCCGAAAGTTCCGTTGCGACACAGGTTATGATGGGTATGGTTGCCATGGTGACTGCAGTTGAGACCGAAGCAGTGGTGGGGATGCAAGTTAAGTGTGTGGTTGCCATGGTGACTGCAGTTGACGCTGAATGTTCCATTGTGGCAGCGGTGGAGGGTCATGTTGTGGTGACTGTGGTTGCCATGGTGACTGCAGTTGAGACCGAAGCAGTGGTGGGGATGCAAGTTAAGTGTGTGGTTGCCATGGTGACT
>JAVCKZ010106994.1:0-10541 GCA_034780755.1 Lepetodrilus elevatus
TTTGTTTTTCATTCCATGAAGTATTTGCCGAGATAATCTACGAAATAGGGGGTCAATGCATTTCATGCCAAACTATAATACCGTACTCCTCTGAGCATACTGATATTCCTCTGACAATGCTGATACTTGTCTGAACATACCGATACTCCTAAAGCACACCAATATTTCTCTGAGCATACCAATACTGCTCTGACCTTACCAATACTCTGAGCATACCAATACTCCTCTGGGGATACCTAATACTCCTCGGAGCATACTGATATTCCTCTGACAATGCTGATACTTGTCTGAACATACCGATACTCCTAGAGCATACCAATACTCCTCTGACCTTACTAATACTCTGAGCATACCGATATTCCTCTGACAATGCTGATACTCCTCTAAGCATACCAATACCCCTCTGAGCATGTTGATATTCCTCTGAGCTCGCAGATACTTCTCTGTTGCAAATACAAAGAGTTTGTTTGTACCTGGAGAATCGTCTGACATACTGAATGAGAGTTAAATAAGATATGAATTTGGAAAGATCGTCTTGGGTATCGCACGACTATCTCACAAACTGCATACCAGTCATTAATGGGAATACTATTTCATCTTCCTGTTTTAATCTGTGGGTGGCAGACTATCAAGAATATGTTCTTGGATAACTTTTATGGTAGGAAGAATGAGTGAACTTGTATATATGGAGTTTAACATCGCTGCGGGAATCTTTCACCTATTTGCGACAATTGGTAGGAAGAAGCAATAGAGTTGAGATGCTGCTGTTACCGACAGTTTTATAAATGTGTCATGAATCTGGTTGTAATGGGAAGCCAGCCAAGAGCAACTATGTGTCATTAAGGCACACAGAGCACTGTTGTTGTGAATGATACAAATGTAATAATTATTAAGATTTTTTTTTTTATGAACAATGACATCCCGTGATCCATGGTGTCGTTTCATGAAGCTCCTGTATCTATAAACAGACAATGGCGCTGTCATTGCGATCTTTTATACATGGCAATCGGGCATCTACGAGCGCGCTATTGTCTATTAGCGAATACCACAGATTCGTGAAATGATACTCAGGCCCGGAGATTACGAAATATTTTTGAGTGCGATTTCATGCTAAAGTTTTGTTCACAAATCGCCATATAAATTTCAGCTGGAGCATGAAATTGTACCTCAAAATGTTTTGTGATCTTGGGCTTGGTCTGGTACAAGGAAATAAAGTTTGATAAATTATATGCATATAAATAATAAAAGAATGCATATATAAATAATATTCTCTAGACTATATGTGAAGTTTTTCTTCAACTAGTTCAAGAGATGTTCTTAGATTCAAACTCAAATATGCTGGCTGTGTTGTCCGACACCGTGCCACTGTGCTACCCATATTATTTTTCTTTTCTTTAAACAATATTTTAAAAACTTCCGGGATCTATGGACAGCTAATTTACATGGAATTAATTGTGTTTAAATATATATTTGTTTGCAATTCTTTCTATGCACAGAATTTGTAGCAGTCAGTTAGTTAATTGCCACAATATCAGATGTGTTATGTTTTCTAATGTAGATGTAGTAAATTCTTCACATTATTAACACTGTTTCAGAAACTTATCTAATTCTAGTATAGTATAGTAATAAATTCTCAATGTTAACCCTCTCCATGCTGAAGTCAACTGGAAATGCATTAAAGAGCAGTGGCTATGCCTAATCTAGCAGGGAGAGGGTAAACAAAATATGTTAGAAAATTATTTATTTGTGGTAAATTCTTGACATAAACAAAATATTTTAGAAAAATATTTAATTCAATTCAATATACGATGTAGTAAATTCTTCACATTAAAAACAAAATATGTTGGAAACTTATTTAATTCAATATAGTAGATGTATTAAATTTTTCCAAATTAAATCCAAATATTTTATTAATTATTTATTCTTTAGGTTCATGCTTCTATAGATAAATTTACTACTGTCATTTTCGTCATGTAAAAAAATTATTTCCAACTGCAATTAAGAAACTGCATTTCAAACTGAAATGACGGAGTTTCCTGTCAACTATGACAGACGACGTTTATCAGCACATCTCGCGGACGTTCTGGTTGATGTCAAGTCATTGCAAAGTCTTCATTCAGAGGAATAGACATCGTAATTTGACATCCGCAGCCTGGAACTTGATTTCGGCATAATTGATACGTTTCCAATATAGCTGTCGTAAAATATGGCTGTACCATGTCGGGAGGTGTTTATTCACTGCACGTCCATGTAACCTTTGAGATCATTATCTGCGGAATTAACGTAAATTTCAGACCGGAAAATCGCAAAATTTATTTTTAATGGAAAAAAATTGGGAAAAAATAAAATTGACTTTTTTTACCCCTGTCTGGCAATTTGTAACTATTATGTTGAAATGAAATTTATTCCTATGTAAATAGACGAGGGAAGACGGCCTGGGTCTTAGACATCCGTAGACGTTGGTAATAGGTTACGCGTTGCCATCATGTCTATATATAGTTATATATACATCGGGTGATATAGACTAGTACTATTAGTACACAGGATGATCATTTTCAATAATGGAAGTCTCAGTATTAAAGAAATACGACGATACGATCTACATCCTCCATTTATTTATAGGAAATCTATATCCGTAGATATTTTTATCGATTGAAGCTCCTGCAATTGCAACATTTCGGAGGAGCAAATGCTTTAGACATTATGATAATACATCATTTTCTCATGTTTTTCGTTTTCTCGTAAAAAAAAATTAAAGCTGGTGCATCGTTGCGGGCTTATCAATGAAGATGTATTTCTCCATGGCACGACATTACTGATTGAATCATTTATGCAATTTAGTATCGCGGGATGAATCACCCTATTGCATGTGTCCGCAGTCGGCCCATGCAGTCCTTACGGGAGAGAATTCCTGTAGATGTTGTCACATGTGCAATTTGCATAATGGAAATTTCATCTACTTTTTACGGCTTGTAGAAGATTTTTATCACTATTTGGCCAACCCTTTAATGTCAGAGACTGTTAATCGATAAACACAGACATAATGGGTGAACATTAAAATTTATTTTGCGAATATATTTTCTTAAAGTTGCATTCCAAGTATAATAATGTATGAATACATTATATATATTTTTGTCTGTACTTTATTGTATGATATATACATTGCTGTTATAGCAACTCACCTGTTCCTCTTGACGAGAGTTCTTGTGTTAATCATACAGGCAACAGGAAAACGAGAAAGCTTTCATCTTTAAAAACATTTATAGCGGACAAATCTCATTAGTCTTTCCTGAAGAACAGGTTGCGTGTTGCGGTGCGTTTTTGGCTTTCGGGTGCACAGGTAGAACTGTTGACGGTGTGCTGTCAGTGGTGGTGTGATCTGTGACGACATGTCGATGACATGACGGTACCAGGGTGAGCCAGTGTCAGGGCAGGTCATCATCCTGGGGTCATACTGACCTCGCGTTCAGGTGACTTGTCAGAGCTGAGTAACACGGACTAATCATAGACAGCTCATAGTTTCCTTTTGTTGTTAAACAATTATATATAGGTTTTTCTTATTGTCATTGTTATGTCTTTAAAGCAACATTCTCAGTATTTTAAAACAAAATATATTCTTTTTAAATATGTAAATAATTAATATTGAATACAAAATGTTAAATGTTTTTCTAATATAATATTTGTATGTACATGTATCTCCTAATTAAATATGTTAAGAAAAGATGGGTATATTATTTTTTTTAATGTTTTCTTTCAAATATATTTTACCATGATTAATTTCAGGAGGGACATATTTTTCATAATAACTCGTATTGAATGAGTTATTATAATTATACCATAAAATATACCATATTAATTTAATTTGTTCTCAATACTGTATGTTAAAAAAGTACCAGTGTTATATGTGAAGTATAATTTGTTACACATGTTCTAAGATGTGTGAGCCCATTGTCTTTTAAATTGCAAACATTAAACAACACAATTATGTGATATCAATGCCCATGAATATAAAATGTACATGTTGTCTTCTGACTATTTCTGTCGCAATATTTTTGATAATTATGGTCCTTTATTAGTTAAGCTCTCTGAATATATTAAACAAGGTTTATGTATGTTATAATTCTGTTTTGTATAACTATGTTCTGTATACATGTATGTTGCTTTGTGTCCTGTTTTTGCTATATCACTGTGTGTGATTTTTGTGAAATAAATTCTGTTCTGTTCTGTTCTGTTCTGTTCTGTTCTGTTCTGTTCTGACATTAGTTTGTTACCCTCTCTCAAACAATGAATATAAAATGTACATGCTAACAATGGGTGAAAGTTTCCGCAGCGACGTTAAACTCCATATTCACTCAGTCACTGTCATCTAACATCTGGGTATTATTTTATGCAGAGGGGTGACGTTCAAAAGAAGAAACGGGTAAAAAGGCTCGATTTGCACGTGCTGATGCTCTTCTTCACATACCCGCACGTGCAAATTCAGCCTATTTGTCTGTTCATTCTTCCTTCTCTGCATAAAATAATACTTAGTCAAAATATTTGGTGATCCTTATATAAACAGATTTTTTATTACCAGTGCAATATTTTTAATTTTTTAATTTTGGTTAGTTAGAATGAAATTAGAAAATGGAGGTTTTTTTGTTTTTCATCCCATGAAGTATTTACCGAGATAATCTACGAAATAGGGGGGTCAATGCAAAACTATAGCTATTGGCAAAGAGAGCGTTATGTTCTCTTGGTGGATAAGAGAGCTTTGTGAAAGGATACCTAATTTGTTAACTATTACCATATCTCATCCAATGGACAAATAATGAATATAAAATGTACATGTTATCTTCTGACATCAGTTTGTTATCTATTACTTTTTCTCATCCAATGGTTAAACACAGATTACAAAATCTTTTGAGTACGATTTCATGCTCAAGCTCAATTTTATATGGGGATTTGTGAACAAAACTTTTTAGTTGAGCATGAAATCGCACTAAAAAAGATTCGTAATCTCGGGGCCAGAACACATAACTATCACACAACATGATGGATTAATTCACAAAATACAATGTAATTATGTACATTATGAACTAACTAGCCGATCACACAGACAAAATACCTCGTGAGCTGAAATAAATTACAGGTTATCTGTCGCAAGCTGAAATTTTATGTCGTAAGACCCAGCTCTTTATAGAGGGATTTAGAGCATTAATTTCACATATGGAGGGATTTAGAGCATTAAGTTCACACAAGGAACTGATAATGCGTAAATCCGAACAAGGAGTGTGTTATTTTTTATTTATTAGCCACAATAAATTTTAAGGAACATGAGAAATAAGTAGTGTGGTTTGTAGAAGAGTAGTGCACACCATTGAAGTGATGTAATGTGCATTCTGTGTGCCGAATGTCATCTCTATATGATGTCATAGGATACATTCAGAAGACCGCTCCTGATCACACGAGTCTCTGGATAATCAAGCTGATCCCTAGAAATTTGAAACTTTTATTCCTTAAGGGCATAATATGAATTCTAATTAGTATCATTATCTTACCCAGCTTACCAACAAACTAATATGGAAATAAGCATTTGAATTACGAAACAAAATATTAATTTTAAACATTGATCACTCCACGTAAACCATCTACTTCATGACATTTCGTCTGGGAATTTCAGACTTCTTCAGGTATAAGACAGCACTAGCAATGTGCAGTTAAACTAATGAGATACTAATACTAAAATATTAAATTGAAATATTTATTTTAAATGCTTTTGAATATTTTTAATGGGTATGGTTTTATAAGTATACTACTGCTGTAGTAGTCACTTGTATCAGTTGTACAGTGTTGTGGTGGTTGTGTTACCCTGGTGGTTGTGCTACTCTGGTGGGTATACTGCTAATGTGGTGGTTGTAGTGCTACTGTGGTGGTCGTGTTACTCTGGTGGTTGTGCTACTGTGGTGGTTGTGCTACTGTGGTGGTTGTGCTACTTTGGTGGGTATATTACTTTAGTAGTGCTACTCTGTTGGGTATAGTGCTACTCTGTTGGTTGTAGTGCTACTGTGGTGGTTGTGTTACCCTGGTGGTTGTGCTACTCTGGTGGTTGCGTTACTCTGTTGGTTGTAGTGCTACTGTGGTGGTTGTGTTACCCTGGTGGTTGTGCTACTCTGGTGGTTGTGTTACTCTGTTGGTTGTAGTGCTACTCTGGTGGTTGTGTTACTCTGTTGGTTGTAGTACTACTCTGGTGGTTGTGCTACTCTGGTGGTTGCGCTACTCTGTTGGTTGTAGTGCTACTGTGGTGGTGGTGCTACTCTGTTGGTTGTAGTGCTACTGTGGTGGTTGTGTTACTCGGGTGGTTGTAGTACTACTGTAGTGGCTATAGTGCTACTCTGTTGGTTGTAGTGCTACTGTGGTGGTTGTGTTACTCGGGTGGTTGGTATATTATGTTTTTTTTTAGTGTATGGTATAATGTTGCACAATATTGTGGTTGTTGTGCTACTATAATGTTGGTTGTACCAGTGGCAGTGTGTGTTGAGGTGATGGCGTGTGTTGAGGTGACGTTATTGTATTTTTTTTAAAAATAATATTTGTTTGAAAACTTCCGGGATTCATGAACAGCCAACTAAATGACTATCTGAACATGTCTCCCGGTTTCACATACAATAACATGATGACATGATACACAGTTGAGCACATAGTACAGGTATTGCGGGGAGCAGGTACAATTATAAAACAATATTTTATATTTATTTTGGGAATCTATTGCTTTTGGTTAAATAGTTATGGAATGATGAGAATATTTTTTTCAGTTTCTGCATAATCAGTTGGTAGCCCAAATGATGTCATGAGTGTACAATATTAATGCCATCTTTTTCTCTCTCAGTATGTTCTTTTCTGATATACACAATCACTGTTTGGTATGTGTAGCATCAAAAGGTGCGACTAAGATGTGTGTATTGTTGTGACTTTAGTATATAAGTAGTATAGAACCACTATTCAATTCTGATATTTATACATGGTGTGAGAAATATGCAGTTTACGAACAGCAATCTTGGAAATTAATTGTTGCAATTGTATCTCAAGTACTTATTTGTAACAACTTTTACAAATTAGTTTAATGTAGAAACCGTTTATTAATTTACATTGAAATGTCAAATGTTCTAAATATTTCTGCAAAATGAAACCCCAAAACAATTTATTGACTTGGGCTGACCTAATGGAAGTCTGTAAAGGATATAGACATTTATCAGGGGTTTTGACATTTAAATAAAATAGATGAAGACAAAAAAATAGTTCTATGCATTTCGATTTTGACGTTTTGGATTACGCCTCAATTTAGGATAATGGTACTGCAACCTGGCACTTCCATCTAACGCAGTGAGCAGGAAATAAATAGACTGTCACACTCGCTTCACATCGTGAAGTCTAATATGCTTTACAGGGTGAAGTCTTTACCACGTGATTCTTGTGGCTTGTTTGTTGAATAATCGCGAATATTTCCCATGGCGATGGACCAGTAAACAGGAAGGTTGTTGATCCTTAGATTCTGTTATGTAAAAGCTGCCTTTTCATTATGATATATCCCAGGTATTTGTCATAGCCACTGCTGTTATGGCTTCTGTATTAATAGCCAAACCAGCTGGTCGCAACAGGAATTTCCTTTGTCCAGTTCCCACATACACAATCACTGTTTGGTATGTGCAGCATCAAAAGGTGTGACTAAGATGTGTGTATTGTGTTGACTTTAGTGTATAAGTAGTATAGAGCAACTATTCAATTCTGATATTTATACTGCATTTCTATGCTAGCACACACATACTATAATTGCAACTTTAGCATGCATTACACCACCTGACTTTAGCATTTGCACTATCATTGCAACTTTAAGCATGCATGACACCACCTGACTTTAGCATTTCCACTATCATTGCAACTTTAGCATGCATGACAGCATCTGACTTTAGCATTTGCACTATCATTGTGGGTATAGCATGCTTGACAGTACCTGACTTTAGCATTTCCACTATCATTGCAACTTTAGCATGCATGACAGCACCTGACTTTAGCATTTGCACTATCATTGCAAAGTTAGCATGCACGACAGCACCTGACTTTAGCATTTGCACTATCATTGTGGGTATAGCATGCTTGACAGTACCTGACTTTATCATTTGCACTATCATTGCAACTTTAGCATGCACAGCAGCACCTGACTTTAGCATTTGCACTATCATTGCAACTTTAGCATGCATGACAGCACCTGACTTTAGCATTTGCACTATCATTGCAACTTTAAGCATGCATGACACCACCTGACTTTAGCATTTTCACTATCATTGCAAATTTAGCATGCATGACAGCACCTGACTTTAGCATTTGCACTATCATTGCAACTTTTAACAAGCATGACAGCAAGAAATGGTCGAACTCCACATTCTACAATATCCATTTTTCATTTAATATTTTGCCATATTCTGTTTACACCTTTCCATATGATACATGGCTGAGTTTGTTTTTTATTAACTATGTTATGACAGAATGCAGTGTCATCACAAGGCCTATTTTTGATATGATCAATCAAAACACATTTTAGAAACTCTTATTAATGTGTCATGCACAAATTCTGCACATTGTTGTGCTGAACAGTAGAACGTTGGACTGCGGATCCAAAGGTCCCGAGTTCAAATCCCGACCCTGGGGAGAGGGTCCAGCATCAATGTTCATGAAAGTTACATTTCTGACATGATATTGATAGAATGCACTGTCTGTAGAGTGGCAATGCAGTTATCATTCCTTGATTTTGTCAGTACCAGCCAGTGCTCTCAGGTTTATTGCAACATTCAGTGCTACGGATGTTGCAGGTTTCCTCTTGCCCTAAACTGACAAGTCGTGATATTAGTGAAATATTCTATAAAGCAACTCTAAACTCCAAATTAAAAACCCCACAAGAAACAAAACAAAGAGGAGCTATATAGCTAATGGGGCAGGTGGTAGAAAGCAGGGGCCCTATTCTCAAAATGTTCTTACGATCTTCTTAGCCTAAGAACATTCTTAACTTTATCTTAAGGATACCTATATCATAAGCTATTCACGTTCTTAAGCTAAGAAGATCTTAAGAAGTTTCGAGAATAGGGGCCCAGGACTTCAGAGCCAAGGGCCCTGGGTTCAAATCTCATTCTGGGAGTTCGGCATCAATTTTTCTGGAAAGTTACCTTTCTGACACGATCATGATTTGAAGTGGAACTACATGCATTAATAAAAATATCCCAATAAACGTTGAACCACGAAAATGTCAGTAGACCATGTATCGTGATGCTCGTGACAGTTTGCTATGAATGACGTCTGCATTGGGGACTTCACATGACGTGACATTGCAGTGGGATATTGTCAGCTCTCAGGCTTGAGGGAGTCGATGCTTACGGCAGTTAGATGTTTGATCAGTTTGTGTCACCAGATTTTAAACGAATCGCAGGCCATCTCGTGTCGACTTACAGTTCCTATAAAGTCCTTTAATACATTGAGTGCCTTGTTTCAGTCGGGCGCACTTTAGTTAGGGATACATATTAGGATGTATCTGATTGGACTATCAGTGGCGGCAATAGTCCTTTGATATACGAGTCTGCAGGCTTTTCAAACAAGTGCTCGTACATCTAGCAATAGTGAGGAACCCGAGCATTGGCTTACGGAAGGTGTGTAGTGACCCACAAGCTTGGCTTTCTATCGTATGTCTACAAATGACAGAGTCCAGTCGGCAGTATGGGTACTCCTACACGTGGAGAGTTAATTCAGTCTGCAGTACCGGGTACTCCTACACTTGGAGAGTTAATTCAGTCTGCTAAGTCCTTATTTATTCTTGCACTGGTACAATTCAATCTGATTAGTCTAGTCGTTTCACCTTGCTTTCATAATATTTTTTTTATGGAAAATGCATTTCAGCATCTTTATCATAATTTGAGTAGCATAACATTTACGTTAGGACACATTAACTGAATAAAAAAATTTTCGGGAAAATTTTAATTTCCTTTTTCGTGATATACCAAAGATGTTTGTGTTGGGCAATTCCTTGTATAATGTTAAATGGTGAAATTAGAAATAGATTTGACCTTTTAAAGTCTCTCCAGACAGGAATAATTTCACTTGATCATGGCTTTGAAAGCATTTAGTATTTAGAATGATTGTCTAAACTATATGTGCTAGAAGGAATGAGGAGGATATGATGGAGTGTACTAGGATTTGATTGATGCAATATTTTTTTGTATATGGCATATTTATTATTTGATCATCGGCGATATTATTAGACGAGATTAAAGACGAGAAATATATATGCCCACATAAGGACATTTACTGTGTGTTATTTGTTTTGTAGGTGTTGCGTCGTTCCGTTCGTTCATCTCGTCATTCTTGACAGTTGCAAATTCTTGTTTATTCAGCTTTTTGTCGTACTTGTGTTTTGCCGAGTGTAGGGGTTGTCAGTGAATGCTCTCTCTCTCTCTCTCTCTCTCTCTCTCTCTCTCTCTCTCTCTCTCTCTCTCTCTCTCTCTCTCTCTCTTTATCTC
>JAVCKZ010107005.1:0-10541 GCA_034780755.1 Lepetodrilus elevatus
TGGACACATGTGTATGCGTTACTAGGAAACATCTTTGTGGCATATTCTCACACTTTTATTTTGCATTGCTTATGTCCGGAATCTGTTTCCCAGTATTGAAGATGTTCACAAATACATTATTATGCTGTTTGTACGTTTTCAAAGTATTTCAACTTTGATGAGATATCTGATAAGGTAAACTGATATCGGTAGATCTACTACTACTAGAAATGGTTTAATCACCCAGCATGAAATGGGTACCCGGTAGGATGAGATAATTTATTATTATTATAATAGACGTTTTCAAACACGGCTCTTCAGTTTAGGGGAGAAGGAAACCCGCAACATATTATATATATTATTAGTAATGCAGTAAACCTGTGAGCACCCACAGCTGGTACTGACATACCAAGGATGATAACTGCATTACCACTAATATCAATCTAATTAAAATTCGATACGAAAGTATCGCTCAAAGTAGATATTAATATACGCTCAACATAGTATCCTACCCATATCTTGGGAGCGAAACTTCGTATCTAATTTTCATTAGATTGCACTAGTAGTGGTAGTAGTACTAGTAGTAGTAGTAGTAGTACTAGTAGCAGCAGCAGCACTAGTAGTGGTAGTAGTAGTAGTAGTAGTAGTAGTAGTAACCAGTAGTAGTAGTAGTAGTAGTAGTAGCAGCAGCAGTAGTAGCAGCAGTAGTAGTGGTAGTAGTAGTAGTAGTAGTAGTAGTAGTAGTAGTAGTAGTAGTAACCAGTAGTAGTAGTAGTAGCAGCAGTAGTAGTGGTAGTAGTAGTACTAGTAGTAGTAGTAGTAGTAGTAGTAGTAGTAGTAGTAGTAGTAGTAGTAGTAGTAGTAGCAGTGCGGCATTAGCACTACTACTGCAGGAGCAAGTTGGTGGTTTAGTAGTGATTGGTGATTGGTAAAAGTGATGATGATGTTGGTGATGATGGTAGTGCTGGACGAGATGATGGCAGTGATGGCGGCGGAGATATAGTGGAATATGTATTATATATATGGGAACATTGTAATTGAGATGCACATGTTTGAGTAGGATGTGATGATGTGTGGTGGCAGTGTTTGGTGGCAATGGATAGACTAGCCAGGTAAAATATTAGGAGAAGGCCTTGTGTTATTTCAATATCTTTCTTTTTACAAATATGTTTTCATATGGAAACCCTAACATTAGATATACCCTCCACATTTATTTTGTATACTGACATTTTACTTTTAACTGATACTTTATTGGTTCCTAATATGGTTTAATGAAGCGAATAAGTCATTGCCTAATAAAAGCGATTGATTACAACTCGAGGCTTTGGACAAAATTCAATGACATCAAAGTTTCAATGAAATATAAATAACCTCACGCAGCCATGAACATCTAGAACATAGCTCTTTTTTTTCTTTTTCTTTTCTAACCGCCCGGGGCTGGTACGAATCTCTAGAATTTCGAGGTGTCTGCTGCCTGAGGTCTGCTGCTCTCCAAGTCCCCCCAACCCCCCACCCCTTGCAATGAACTCTGCCTTTCTCGCGGACGCCCTACTGGACCCGTTTGTCGTCTGCTCGCCACGTCCACAGCAGACGACAGGTGAACCAGAAAGTGATAAGTATATGTTCCGAGGTGACAAGGTTTGATGGATCAGCTCGCACCGACACTGCCGAAGCCTCCCGATAGGTATATATATATATATCAATATATATATATATATACTTTTATTCCTCCAATTTATTCCTCTAGTCGCAGGGACCTACATATTGTCAAATGTACAGCGGGTCAAGACTTCTGAACTGGAGTAAAGTGTGCACTATGACAGTATCAGAACTAAAAGTACATATTCCTACGCGGATCCAGTTTAGCAGCGATAATCAGACAACTGACTGAAGAATTCAAGAATTCCAGAAGCTGATATTTAGAATTCCGAAATTTGGAACCTAAAAATGGACATACCTCCCCAACTCTCTCTCTCTCTCTCTCTCTCTCTCTCTCTCATAACTCCCCAATCGTTCTATCTCTCTCCCCTCTCTCTCCCCTCTCTCTCCCCCTCTCTTTATCTCTCTCTCTCTCTCGCTCTCTCTTTCCCCATTAATTTAGATAAATATATTCGTAAGCGTAATCAGGATTTCAAAGTCAAAATTGCCTTTGTACTCTTTTACCCAACAGGTTGTAGACTACTGTATCTATCACTTCATCATTTCATGTTATCTCTTCATCATACTTGTTTGCCAAATATGAAATACCTCTAACGCTTAAAGGCAATTACGGCTGCATTGTCTTCCCCGACTGTTAAACCTCTGGGTATATACTATTATCATAATTCCCTTCCGCATGAGAAGTTAAAGAGAGCAATTACAGGATAGATATACATGTAGTATTGATGGCCGGTGATTTGTATTTAACACAGTTTTCACCGTACACATATGTTAGAACGCTCCAGGCTTAATATGGGAGGAGTGACCACGACAACCACGCATAATGTACTTATAATATACACGTGGCATATGGTCATCATCGACCGCTTTTCTTTCTGTCTTTACAATGGGAGCTTAGGGTTTTAAGATTGAATGTGTCATTAGTAGTAGTAGCAGCAGTAGTAGTAGTAGTAGTAGTAGTAGTAGTAGTAGTAGTAGTAGTAGTAGTAGTAAGATTGATTATGATTAGTATTCATTATCATTATTATTATTACTGCTACCTCCTCTTCATTAGTAGTAGTAGTAGTAGTAGTAGTAGTAGTAGTAGTAGTAGTAGTAGTAGTAGTAGTATGATTATGATTAGTATTCATTATCATTATTATTATTACTGCTACCTCCTCTTCATTATCATCCTACTACTACTACTACTACTACTACTACTACGACTACTACTACATGTACCACCACCACCACTAGTACTATTAGTATTACTACTACTACTACTACTACTACTAACACTACTAACATTACTACTATTACTACCAATATTACTATTATACTACTAGTTTTCTATTATTATTATTATTACTACTACTACTACTACAACTACAATAACAACAACTACTACTACTACTAAGTTCTACTGCTATTGATGTACGAATATATTGTACTACTACAATTTCGATGGATATTCGAATATATAGTAGTGCATAAAATCAATAAAATAAATTGGGATGGTAATTGTCTATATAGACCGAGTAAATCGAGTAGATTGCATAGCAACCCACATATACAATTAATAACTGTTATTTCCTTGAAAAACCCACACTCGAACAAATTACGAACTTAAAACAATGATTCCTATAAACGTATATAGTCTTTGAAATTTGAAAGATGACTAAACATATGTTCGTTATAGCCACCCTCGTGATTATTACGGTCAGTTTCTGCTTCATAATCATGATAATGCAGTGCCAACTCCAATGAACTCGTAAATATAAAGTCGCTGAGGAATCTTGAAAGTTTCCAACCATTTTCTCTTGACCCGGTTTCGCAGCTCTGTCTGTCTCGTGGGAACATCGGCTGGCTATATGGAGAGCGTTATCATTGTTTCCATCTCTTCTGGTCGGGTTCGAATTTCAAACAATAGCCGCTCAAAATGCGTTATGCTCCGTTCGACTGTTATGCACTGTGGCAACAACTCACACGGAGAAATCTGCAACAGTTCTTATCTACGAAGGAAAACGGAGGCCAAATATGTCTCCACAAAAAGTAAGGGGAGTGGGGGGGGGGGGGGAGAGATGTAAGAATATCCTCTCAGTATGCCGAAACGATTCCTGGTAAACAATAATTCAGGCTGGGTACCATTGGTTTATACCCGTAGCAAACTAGTATATCGTGGAATGGTTAGTTTATTGTGTCATATAGAGCAAGCTTTCATCATATCGTCTCTTAAATATTTCACAAACAGCTGTTGAATTGAGTCCGTATGCGCAGACTTAATTTAGTTAATCCGTCGTGTATACGGGTTAGGTTTTGTGCACACCGACAGTATAGTATAACTCATCGCTTAAACCTAGTTTAGCCTAAACTGTGGTTGAACTACGTTTGTGCATACGGGGTTTAAAGTAAAGTCGCTTTGGTCAATACCACAGCAGTTGTCGTTTTGTTCTATGCCTAATTTATAGATATAAACTTGTCACTAATATGAAAATAATCAGTTTTATATTTGTAACTGAAAGCTGAGTTTCATGTTCAGCTGTTCTGATTTGATTTTCTAGAAATCCTGGACTTGCCAACGAATCCACCACAGCGACAGCCTACAATATAGACACAATGTTTTGGCACAAACTCTTTCCAAGACTCGTGGCATCCCATGGACAGTTTTGTGTGCGTCGTGTAAGAACAGAGGAATACATCCGTCAATGGGAAAATTAGATGACAAGAAATCCATTATCAATCTTAACAAATCCGTTACTTAGAAACATATTGAAAATAATTCATAGCATACAAAATATCTGAATAGATTTATATTAAAAGCTGATCTGATATTGTAATGTAATTTAATGAGACACATAGCAAATGTGAAGCATATGACTTGTTTTCAATATTTTTCCAAATAACGGGTTTGTTGAGATACATGTACTTATTATAGGTGACGGATTAGTCGTCATCGATTATTCACGGTAAATGATGTATTCTTATTCTTTCAGACGCTTTTAGTGTAGTCATCTAAAATTACGTTGTATATGTATATAAACGAAGTATTGCAAAACAGTGGCAGATTATCTGCTGTAGAGGTGTACATGTGTTTTCTATATAATTTAGTAAATCAATTGCAGTATCTTTAAACAAATCTTAACAGATTTTAACAAATTCATATGCATAAATCTTAGCATATGTTTTTTCGTTGTTACATAGTCTTAGAAAATCCTGTCATGTTTTTACTGTTTGTTTTTCATGTATCTTGTATCTCGTGTACCACCGTGAGAAATAAATAAATAAATACTGGTACCATGCGATAATGTGGCAAAAGTGTGACCCATCCATTCCCTAGTATTCCCTATACTAGACGCGTGGTTTGGCGTTTTCTGAAGCTCTTAGTCGCGTGAGATAACATGTGAATTGCTGCCTTACAATACCGCCAGAAACAACCCTCCATGGTCTTACAAGAATGGTCATAATCATCTCATACGCTACTTTGAAGTGACTCCGAAAATGTACAATATTTCTGAGACAACGGAATGCCTGGCCCTGTAACGTTAAACCGATAGAAGTCACGGCATGAAATTGGCCATTTCCCCCCCTTAACACTCTCCCTGCTGTATTAGGCACAGACGCAGCTCTTCAGGGCATCTCCGGTTGCCCAGCATGGAGAGGGTTAATGGCAACTTAGTGCACTCGCGGTTCCATCGGTCATTTTGGACCAAGTTCTCTAGCTCCAGTGCAGTGCAGTGTGGTCAGGTCATGGCCCGTTATTGGTCAATAATAAGCATATCGCGTGTACACTAATCACGGCATACCTACAATATAAGTGAAACCGGATATGACCTTTTATCTTCGCCTAGGTAGATTCGGTTTCCAATTAATCTTGTGTTCTATAAAAATGCCTGAATTGATGCTTCGTTTGTTGTCATAGGATCAAGAGCATAATATCGTATATCTCTGTCAAATTAAACTATCTGAGTACATATAGACTAGAATGTGAATACTGCTAAGTTTCTATAATTGGCTCAAAGAAAATAATTATTTGTTGAGACACGTGGCATTTATGATTCAAATAATAATAATAACAAGAACAAAAATAACAACAATAATAATGATAATAATAATAATAATAATAACAAAAATAACAACAATAATAATAATAACAAAAATAACAACAACAATAATAATAATAATAATAATAATATATAAATATAATGTATTTCTTTTAAATAAAATAATTTATCCACATAAAAGAATGATCATAACACGTAATGGCGCATGCATTCATGAACAGTGTGTAAGAGTCTTCCCAGGGTAAATTATACCGGTATGTACTTGAGTTTATTTTCTCTACAGCTGCATGTATATTTTAATATTAATACATGTTTTACTAGCATAGGCATGCATGTGTGCAGCGTTCCCCACGCACCATATTAGCGAACATAGTAGATCGACATGATATATTTCACAATAGAAAATATCTTAGATCGATGACAATAATGAGCAGTACAAAAACGATGCTATGTGTGTCTATATATCCTAGGTCAATGCTCTTTAAAACAAATAAACATTTAGTCAAAAACGCTCACTGAGTTATTCAAGTGTATGCAACAGGTGAGTGTCTCCCAGAACGCTTCATAGTATTATTAAAGTAGTGTCAGAAATAGAATATAAATTAATTTAGCACATTATATTTTTAATTTCACATCTCATTGTTAATCCTTCAAATATTAATTAAAAATATGTTGACCGTTTATGTTATAAAATTGTATTTTAGTCTTGAAAATTGCAAAATAATATAAATCAAATTAACTGAAAAGAGGTGTTATAAAAAAATACAGACGTTAGCTTTCATGTTATAACTCCAAATACTATATAGTAACTTCCATAGAAATGCACATACCTTATCAACAGTTATGTATGTGTCATCACTGGAGTATGTGTTGTTTAGTAAAGTATTTGATTAAATTAATAGTGGCTTGAATTTTATTAAATCCTAGGTTATTAGTACTTCATTAACAATATGTTCTTAGTTACTTGACATCTAGATGCCATACTTGGATCTGCATTTTAAAAACACACATTTCTTTTGTAGTTCTGCCATTACTATATGATGTATTACTATAGTCTATTACTATGCTCTTGTACCACCGTGGGTGGTAAATAGTGAATAAATTGACTTGACTTGACTTGTCCATTACTATAGAAAGTCTACAGTAAAGGGTGTCATTTCACGAAGCTCTCGTATCTACTACGAGACCATAACCGCTCTCGTAGCGATTTCTAATACATGGGGGTCGTGCACTTGTAAACATATATGGTAGTGCTTATGAGAGCTTCGAGAAACGATGACCATATTGTTAGATAAATTCCAACATGTGACGTCAAATATCCCAATAATTATGCTATCCTTATTATTCGTAGAAGTAAGGATGGTTAAAATGATATACTGTTCATAATCATAAACGTAAATAAAATAAAATAACACATTTAAAACATGAACATTTTGATCTCAATAACAAGAAGGCACAAACAAAAGGTTTCAGGATATCGGTCATTCATGTGTATATGAGAATATAGGTTACATATTCAATTGCAACAACTTCAATAATTGTATTACATGTATTATAATACGGTTGTTATATAAGTGCGCACGCATATCGCCACCCAACATCCAGTTTCTCACTGGCATAGTAATATTCACGGACAAATATGAAAGGTTGTTGAACATTTAGCCACCCCATGTGCAGTTAGCGTGCAAAAGAAAAATCATCATACGTCTTTTAAATTGGTCATGTTACCTCACCTGCAGCGTTAACATTGCAATCAATAGGTGATATATTGAGAGTCGCTTCCTCGTTCGAAATATGAGTGGTTTACATAACTTCGGTTGGATTTTTTTTTTGGGGGGGAGTCCTGTTTTGCATCGTTACGTTTTGCAACGTCCTTGGAGAAAGCATGACCGTCTATATAGCTTAAAGATGAATTCAAATACTGAACCGATCAATTTAATATAGATGCTCAAGGGAAATGATGAGAGATAACACCACTGAGATAAAAAATAAATTAAAAAAAAGAGTCCGAATTTAGGCTGGTTTAAAAAATATTGTCACGTAGTCTAAGGCTGAACTAATTCCGATGCGAAGTAAAACACTAATTCATTCATTCATTCATTCATTAATATAATGTAAATACAAATAGAAAAGTGTTCACTTGCATTACTTTGGGATCGCATTTTACTTTAGCTTTGTAACCGCAGTTGGACGCTTAAGATTCCATTATTTACAGTATTGCATTTGGTTGCACTACATGTTGCTTTATATTACTAGTAATCACGAAAGACATAATTATTACATACACGATAAAAGTATGTCTGTCTGTCATTACGGATAGCAATTATATAAGTATAATTTTAATGGGTAAGATTATTTTTTTATTGATTTATATATGCTACACTCTTAATAAACCAATTCTATATCTATTTCTATACTGCAGTATTCATATATTTGTGTATATATCAACATTGCAATTGTATAACAGTTTAGAACACAGAACAAAGGACATAATTCGTGAACCTTACTTTGATAAATTTGATTAAATCGTTATTTCAACAAGTGCTACGTAATAATTATGTACTATGATTTTATGATCTATGAAATATGTTCCATGTAAAGTAAACTCGCAAATTTATTCGCCCCTTTAGCCTCGTTCTCACAGTGGTTGGAAAACCATCACCATAAAAACTCGAGTGTGTTGTATACAAAATAAATAAGCACGCTCGTTAAAGCGCACAACTGACCTTGTTCTCGTTCAATGACTATAGCCGTGTACTATAACACGAGCGAAACGCAGATCTGTAAACCAACGGTCACTTTAGGCCTAATCCGGGGTCAATATGGTTCGCACTCTTAATGTGAATGTTAATGAGCGGGTTCTCGCTTGAAGGGCGATAGAGAGAGAGATATCTGCTGATAGCTCCCGGGGCTATTGGCGCGTTGACTGACCATTGGTCATAACGCGGTGTTAATCGCTTGTCCGCACGTGTCGATGGAGCCAATGTCCGCACTTACTGACCGGTGTCCGACGAGTATTGTTACCCCTGGAACAAGGGGGGAACGGTATTATACTATATGGCATTTACTCGGCTTGTCCTTTAAGTAAATAGCTTGTCGTTCCTATCCCTGAAGTAATATGCAATGACCAATAGATCGTATTACAGAATGTACTCTTTATATTTTCCAATAATGCACGCACGTACGTACGTACTCATGCACACACACACACACACACACACACACTCTCTCTCTCTCTCTCTATCTCTCTCTCTCTCTCTCACACACACACACACACACACACACAAACATGATTCCTCACAATAACAAAATAATAACAAGTTACGATATGACATGTACTGCTATTTACTATATTCAGTGTATACAGTGAAAAGTAGCCGGATTAAAAAGAAAGCTATTGGCCTAGTAGCGACGTTAAACTCCATATTCACTCACTCACTCACCTAGTAGTGAATGAAGCTTTTCCGTCGCTCTGAGAAGCAGTTCAGCTATCTGGTTGCGATGGGAGGTAAAACCACAGCAATACAGTGCTACTGAAGTACGCGCAAGTCACGGCTTCATGGTAAGATGACCCTATGACCATTACTACAGCCTATACAGGAGATTTGAACTCGTAATATTAGGGTTAGATTGTCAGATCCTCTATGGCGCTACTGTAAATATGTTCAGAAAGAAGAATAACAAGGCATGACAACATAATTACGATCTATTATTATTATATGTACGCATGAATTGGATATAATAATACAAAACGTATTCTATATAGTTTAAGATATTTACGATCACACGGAACCTTTACTAATATTAATTCAGAATGAATTGTATTTTGTGAAGATTCTAGATAAACTGTTTATTAGGAAAACACCTTTTGCAAATCACGAAATAGCACGTCTCGTAAAGTCAAGTTTAACACAACATATTAATTCTAAAGTCATTGAAATAACTACAAAACATCACAGTTTGGCATTCATGTTTTAAGTCAACAGAGGTAAAAAGAGGACATTTTCAAGCAAGCGCAGACTGTTCTTGTTAAATCAGCTTGTATAGATAGAAGATAGCTAAATTGTCGTTAGGTAAGCAACACCTTTGTTAGTTCATAAACCGTGGGATATGTAAAATATCAGCACCAGGCTCCGAGATTATGAAACTTTTCTGAGTACGATTTCATGCTCAACTCAAAGGTTTGTTCACAAATCCCCATATTAAATCTGAGCTTGAGCATGAAATTGTACTCACAAAGTTTCGTAATCTCGAGGCCAGGCCGAAGTTGGCCTAAAAGACACCATTTAAAGTACATATATAAATATATCTCAGCATGTTAAATAAAATATACATAGAGGTAAAAATAGAGCATGTGCAATATAATGATCATAGATAAATTGGAATGGCTTTTTAAATCAAATGTTATACAATATCATCTAGCACATGCTGTATTTCTATTGTATAATCTTAGAAGATTGTCTCTTGTAATTGTACTGAATAAATGCTAATTTTATCACTATATGTTTATTTTATTTTATTCAATTCAATTCTTTATTTTGCCTTTATCTTTACAGATAATCAGCATATAAGTAGCATATACTATTTTGATTTGATTTAGACTTAAAAAGAACAAATTATTTATCATGCTGTGATATATTTATAAATGTATTTGAAATGTAATGATGTCTTTTAGGCCAACTTTGGCACGGTGCTGATGTAAATTGTCTTAAATACTTTGTATATATATATTTTTAATATGTAAATGCACAAGACACAATAATACACGTTTTGTTATTATTATTATTAGTAGTAGTACATGTAGTAGTAGTAGTAGTAGTAGTAGTAGTAGTAGTAGTAGTAGTAGTAGTAGTAGTAGTAGTA
>JAVCKZ010107016.1:0-23624 GCA_034780755.1 Lepetodrilus elevatus
AGAAATACACAAACACACACACACACACACACACACACACACACACACATAGACACACACACACACACACACACTCTCTCTCACACACACACACAAACAAACACATACACACAGGCACAGACACACACACACACACACACACAAACACACATACACACACACACACACATAAACACACACACACACACACACACACACACACACATAAACACACACACACACACACACATACATACACACAGAGGCACAGGCACAGGCAGACTAAATCCCAACCCTAAAATCACCTAAACTAGACTCACTGTATGGACCTACTGTATGGACACAATGCGTCGCCAGGTGCTGACTGTGTAAGATGTTGGCACGGAAGGAACTTTAATAAAGCATCTCCAGCAAGTGGCACCTGGTATGGCAGCCTCACGTCTGGCTTCAGGACCTTCTGCACGTTAAATAGTCAATACCTGATTTACATACATTTCGTTGCCATAATGCAAAGCTTTGGGTGCAATAACCCATTCAAGTTTAACATGCTAACATAACATAACATTACATGCCACGATAATAGGTAGAACATAGGTTATTGTCAAGATAATTAAAATGATTAACACAAGTGGCCAACTGTAAAGTAACAACAGGAATTCACTACCTGACAGTCTGCGGGTAAGTGGATGTGCTTATCTAATCGATTCTGAAAACCAAACAAACTTAGATTGAGTACTCTGCCTGATGTGAGCCAACAACAAAAAAAACGAAAGAGGAAATTTAGTTTACTTGCAGTTGTAAATAATTCATTCTCGTCATTTCTTCTCTAGTTTCACTTTCAATTCCTATGTTCTCCAGTTTCTTCTTGGTTAATTGGTTTCAACTAAGCTTAAACTTGCAACCTAATTCCTGTTCTTCGTGAATAAAATCTATTCAAACAAAATAAAAAATAAATGTGGAGGCTTTAATGCGACACTACGAGGTATTATATTGGATAGTGGAACTAGCACTATAATGTGTTCTCAACGTTTTAAGCAGCGTGATACCTACTTAGTCCAGTTTTAGTTCAATTTAAAAGTTCATGCCATGGCTGAATCGTACGTTATACTCCTCCCTCTTTGAAGATAACTTTGCTACGGCGTATTACCAATGAACAGCCTGAATACAATACTACAGTACATAATTATCCAATACTTCCTAATAACACACACTGGAGTAGTAAGAGCTGTTTTTCTGTTGGCTGTCAATCCCCCCCTCCTCCCCCGGACAATTTTCCTGATCATGATCAATGTGAACTTCCGTTTCCTGCCACATACGTACATTTGACATACAATCAAAGTGTGGTATGTGTAAACATAATACGATAATACGCTAATTTACGTCCACTGTGTGTTTGTGTTTACTTGTAAACCTATAGCACATATAGATGAACAACTGTGTGCTTTCCGACATGTAATTGCTTGATACTGTCATCCTGAAAACTATCTATTATGTAAGTAGACGTACGTTTAGAACACTGTGCCGTAATGCGTGCTTCCATTCCTTGGGAAGCCTAAATTCAACTGTTAAAAAAGTTCGAAAATAAATCTAACAATCAGGGTTATCCTTTCACGAATCTCTCTTATCCACTAAGCGACCATAACATTATCTTTGCCAATAAAGAGAGCGCTATGGTCTCTTAGCGGATAAGACTGCTTTGTGAAAGGATACCCTGATTGTTGGATTTCTTTTCAAACTTTCGCATTATATCGTGTTCTTGAAAAAATAAAAAAAATTAAAGTTCATGTACTGTATATGTTTATTTCTCGGTGGCATTGACCAGACGTGTTTAATCCGGAATGTAGACTTGTAATTAAAACCAAAGTCTTGCACAGTGTCATAAACAGGAATAATGCCGGTGGTTCCATCTGAGATCCGTCCCTGGTCAACGCTCCAGAAAGCAATCCAATCTCTATTGTAGAATTATTGTGTTAGTAGGTCCCTAGCATCGAAACTACTGACCTTTGTTACTTACCCGAGTATTATAGTACACGAACAACACAAACACACGGAGATCTACTGAATTTAAACCGTACACACATAGAATATAACCTGCAGAATTATCTTAATTTAAATTTGAAACTCGTTTGATCAAGATCGTAATGCGGATTGAATTTAACACCGAATATCCCTTCACAAAGCTCTTGTATCCGCTATGGAGCAACAATGCTCTCGTGTCCGCTATGGGACCAAATACTCTCGAATCGCTATGGGGAAACAATGTTCTCGTATCCGCTATTAGAAAAATGCTCTCTTATCCGCTATGGGACAACGACGCTCTCATATACACAAAGTGACAACAATACTCTTGTATCCACGCATTGGCCACAATACTATATTATTGACTAAGGGATCCCGATGCTCTCGTATCCACTAGGGGACCATAATGCTCTCGTATCCGCTATGGGACAACAAGGTACAAGATGATCTTGTACCCGCTATTAGACCACCATGCTCTCGTAAACACTATGGGACAACAAGGCTCTCGTATCCACAATGGACAACACTGCTCTCGTATCCACTATGGGACCACAATGCTGTCGTCAAAGGCTCGATTAAGTGGTATGCTTAATCATAGCGATCGTAGACTCCAGACAATATTGTAATGTCCACGAGGGAAATGTGGTGTATGGCGAAGGGCAGAGCGAAAATAACAGCTTACAGGAGGGATGTCGTTATGTAGTGGATAGCAGAGCTTCACGAATGGGTACGAGGGCACTAAGTATAACCACAAACACAATTAGGGAATGTTTCAGTTACATTAGAGCTCAAGTTTAGTCATGTTTAATGTGCAATGTGGATCAATAGTTTGAAATTGATTAATATTCCAGATGTTGCGTCTATCCATTTATCCGCTGACACGCATATCGATAGTGTAGTCCTTAAACACGTTAAATGCGCTAACATAGTTTACAATAGTCACAAGTTAAGGTCAGTTAGCACTGGGTGACAGTAGCTAAGAAATCTGGGTGAGTGTTTTTAATAATATTTAACACCGTCGAACGATCTTTATGTCTGGTATTGCAAAGTTATGCAAGCGGCAACAGTTTTACCCTTTAGTGGAAACCAAGAGAACTATAGTGTAGATTAACCATTAGATATTTTACACCGAAATACCGGATATCCTATTGACATGAGAAAATCCCATTTTTGTTATTGACGTGTCAATATTTCTAAATGAACTCTATCACATGATAATGTAACAGTATTTAATGCTACCACATTAGACTAATTTGACCAAGGTGGTAATCTTGTGCCGCCACTGCCCTAGTCCAGATTTCTAATTTCCATTTACTTAACTTGTGTCCCTAAGGAATTGCCGAACTCTGCCATACGGCAATTTATAGACATGTCTGTCTTAGGTTAAATGGCGTGAACAGGTGTTCCAATAGATTTCCTTCCCAAACGCTCACCCTAATTGACAACCAAATGTGCTTTTGCTTAGCCAGTCCGCGGTCTTGAAACGTACAGTGGAGCAGTAAATTCCCCCTAATAAGAATCCCTCAGATTGAACTGCTCGGCGGCGCAGAATCTGTAGGCGAATTATACAGTATAGATTTGCGACAAGGTAATGTTATTATAGAGAAGTATGATTTGAAGTGAACCTAGTAGGTTTTAGCTAGTTCCATCATGACACTTCATTGCCAATACGTCCCTGGTGGTCAGGTCGAGCACTTACGTCATTACATAAGCCACGTAAACCAATCATATTGAGGACACCCACTGAACAAGATGTCCAACAACCGTCTACGTCTAGTAATGGGATATACATATACGGGTTTCAGTGCTCGTCTGCGGTGTCTAATTAAGCGCGGTATTACAATCTTACCCGGTCATCAGCTTACACTGTGTTAATCAGGACTAAATAATCAGCTATATTTTCTCAGGTATACTCGCTGCAAACTATACGTGTTATGAGACACTCTGTTTTAGGATACTGTTATAATAATGCTTGATAGTAATCAAGTAAGGAAATATTGCTGGTATCAATATTAAAAGAAGAGAAGCTATAGATGTGTTCTTTTCAATGATTAATCTCCATGATTAATATTTATTTATAATTATTATCTAGAAACATATACATTGTAAATAGCAATAGAACAGATAATTCAATTTGTAGCAGAACATCTCCATGATTAATAGTTATTTATAATTATTATCTAGAAACATATACATTATAAATAGCAATAGAACAGATTCTTTAATTTGTAGCAGAACGTCTACATCGTGTAAGACTATGATACCATATAATATGCAAGTACTAACAGTATCTACCAGTTCCAAGAATATCTGCTCTCATCGTAAACTCATGAAACGCGTGTTGTGTAAGTCTTGTAATGCCATGATTTAATCATTGACACTTCTGTATTGGGCCAACATTATGGATAACGAATCGGTTAATATTACAAAGGATTCTTTTAAAACATATCCATCTACGAATAATACTTAATATATTCTGTGGCGTATGTTGTTCGACGTCATATGCATACGATACACCGACCTTCCTCCACCGACTCAGCTGAAGTGCAAAAAAATCGTATTACCCTACGACTATCGTTACAATATCTCCTCAAAATATATGCATCATCTAGACTAGCCAATAGCGCCTATGCTGGACATAAGGTTGTCCTTGTTCGTGCATACGACCGAGATCTCTGTAAGTAAGCTGACTATATGCAAGTGAATGTCGATACCCACTAGCGTTTCAATTCTACTACGTGGAAACATTCTACCTCAGAAGGTACCACTATGACGAATCCAGTTCTTACCATGTAAAGGGCGGTGTTATGTGAACCGTTTGTAAGTCGACCGACCTGCAAATTGAAACGACCGACGGTAGGCTACTTTATTGCCTGTGGCCGGAATGGGCAGTCAATATAAATGCCGCGACGGCTGACGGGGAACGCTGGTTTGGTAGAACATTGCACAGACAGAGGCGGTACCTGTGCTTTATTCATCCTGCTTTGACAAGCCATGGTAGTATCCGCCACATGCTTCCGTGAGTTCTTGAAATATTGTATCAATAACGTCATTGCGAGCAATTCTGTTTGGCAAGGTAACACGTATATAGTACCCCCAGTGGAGTCAAAGAAATGCTCTTAGAGGCAAGATATTGAAGAGAATTACGTCGCCTTAAAACCATAGTGTTATACGCCCAACTTGATTAAAATTATGGAACATTATAGAACTCTAAAGTCTAGTGCTTCAGTCTTTTATAAAAACAACGTTCCAACTCCAAATAAAATGTACATGCTAACAGGATTTAATTTAACATTTTTTTAATAGGTTGTTTATGTCCTGATACATGTATGTAAAATCCATAGCTGTAGACGACCACATTTTATAAAGATTTATAAAGATATGCAATACTTCAATCGCCATTTTCTAGAAACCAGTGTGCAACTGGCACCTATGGTGTGCTTTCTTGAAGCTTGTGTGTATACTGCGAGACCACAACTTCCCTGTCAGTGCATACAGGAGGTTTATGAAAGCTATGTCTACGAGACTAGGATAGTTTCGTGAAGGTGTATCCAGAATATCAATATCGCATTTCCTGCGAAAGTGACAAAACTGTCCCCTTCCCACTGAAATTATCCATATTCTGTGCTGCAACTCAAATCTATTTTAATAGGCTAAGACGTGGATAGATACGAATAGTAATGCCCATACATCAAACTAAAAACAGGGGGGAATTGCGAAAAAGAAAGATAGATGACGCGAACCACAGCTGTATACATACGAATCTAATCAATGTTTAGACGTCAAACATCCCAACGTCTTGGTGAACACTAAACTAGTATTTACACTCACATGGTTTAGTTGGTAATCCATGAGGAAAAAACCGCACACAAAGTAGAATAGAGTTAGTATTAAGTACACACACTGTTCTATTGAAGTATATTCATGTAGGCCTACAGACCAAACAAAAAAATAACATTTTGTATCTACATGTAATTTGTTATATGCTGATGTGATAAATGATCAGTCAAAAATACCACTTATACCATTGTCGCTAGGATTCTACTTTACAGCGTACCGGTATATAACATCTGATACATTATATTTTTAATGGAACAATTAGTTGTTTGCATTACCAAGTCAGCCTACGAACTTTAGCCCCAACATCCATCTAAACTATGGCACAGAAAACTGCGTTTACCAGAGACGGAATGCGATAGTACTATGTTGGCATCTTGAGGCGTGGAAACGTGGACGGAGGGGTATGTGTTTACAGACATTCTCACCCAGTTTGTATTGCTAAGAGCGCCGTTCTTTGAGCAATAAGCTGACATATATCAGACAGGTAAAGGATTCCACGGCTGCCAATATCATTCAAAAGGTAGTTTTCTATTGTTGGTGAGACATCAATCTACTCCTCACTAACTCTGCGGCATTGTTTATGAACGTGTATAAATGTATTCATATGTACTAAGGGGTTGCTCCTTTCTAGCTGTTCTGTCTGTACTTTCTGTCCGACGCATGCACAGTTATATTGTGCGGTGTTGATGCTTGGTAACTGCGCATGCGTCGGACAGGAAGTAAAGACAGAACAGATAGAAAGGAGCAGCCCCTAACTGTAGTGAATAGCCAGAACATTCCTGCGATGTAGAGCTGATGGATATAGTGTAGTTATAAATATACTGAGCCAAAAAAAGAAACTTGATTTGAACTAAATGAGACTTGGAAATGGATTTAAAGAAGGTAACGAACTGCAGTTTTTTGTTTTGTTAATCATTTGAGTTTAAGTGACACCACACCAAACATAATTGTTTCTCGTTACTTTATTTGTATTGAGTAATTACGTGAACACTACGTAATTGCGAGTTGACGACAAAGCTGGACCTAGGTATGTGGGCGTTTAGCACCAAGACATGTAGAGTAATGACAGATTCAGAATCATTTGCGGAATTACCCAACCCTTGAACAATCCCGAGAAATGATGATTGGGTGACGTCAGGGATTGCATAGATGACGCCTGGTTGCTCCTGATTGTGGACGATCTACTGCTGGTTCTTATCATGAGTACACGTCTTTAGAGCATTATTGCTTGTTGACTGCAACCAAACACACACTACTTCCGGTATGGCGTGTGCAGCTTCCAACCTGTGTGTGGGTTTCTATTATAGAACATGACACATAGCTATACATACATGCATAACATCAAATGAAATTGCTTCAGCAAATAATGTATTGTAATAAAGAAGTTTATTACTAATTCTAAAACTCATTACATCAACAAACCTACACTAATTTTAAGGTTATAGAATGTTATGCTATCGCGTATGTCTAATGAGCTTCATCTTACCGAATGCACCGTTATGTATCAACACAGTATACATGCACGCAGAAGTAATTCTATTCATTCTTACTTGGCAAAAACAAGGCCACAGTTTTGTATATAGCTCTCTTTTATATGTAGCGTCACTTTGAAATATTACACAAGGCAGTAAATCTGATAGCACAACTGATCATGATGCAATACTGACCTTTAAAGGTATTCTATCACAGTTGATAGAGCCGTATAATGGACTGAGACTAATTACGCTTGATTTATCCACACAAAAGTTGTTATTTACTGATGTACTTAGGCCCAGTACTCGATAGTTATGAACATATTAATATTTTATATGAATAAAGGGAACGTTCCGCTAATTATCTTGTATTTGATGCATCAACTCACCTATGAAGCAATCTGCGAGCGAACATTAGAGTTATGTACCCATTGCATGATATAATGAAGCAAACACATACGGACCATATTCAAGTTGTCTATCTTGGAATTTCAGCGGTGAAAATCCTTTTGGAAGTACAAACATGATTTTATGTATATAAAGTGAATGCACTTTGCAGATATAGCTAAGAACTAGTCCAAAACAACCATACATATCTGTGATATTATGCCTTTAAAGGTTATTATACAAATTAATTAATTGTTATCTAAACAGAGATATCCACACTAATAGGAATGTGACAGCATCACGATTGTGTTCAGATGCCTTATTGTTTAAAGGCCATAGGCAAATATCAGCAGTAAAACACGTTCGTGTTTGTTTGAAGGTATTCCGTAAGTGCATACTAATCACGATTCGAAGCATTCGAGTATCAGGTTACCAAGTAAAAATCTTAAACTGAAATCGATCTGAATATGGTTATATGCATATTATAAAATAACATTTACTTTCATAATTGACTATATCAACAAGCCATACTATGGCAGGACTTATAGACGTTGGCAATAATTAGCACATATGCCAAAGTTTCTTATTCTTCTTCTTCGTCTTCTTATTATACTTCAAATAGAAAAACAAGTCAACAACATAGCCCCAACATGGCAGGTATATGGTTTGCTCACGACTTAGTGCAATAGATTCACTATCATCTATTTTCTTACTATGTGACCTCGACATGTATCATCGTGCCACTCAGCAACACTGTCATGCCTACATCAGTGCGTGCATTCTGACTGAGAGATAAAGCACATCATATAAGACACATACCAGAATGTCTATGCACACCTGGAACCGGACTTGGTAGTCACTCTCGAACCAGAAAAAAACCCGGCTAGCCGGCTATGACAAATCGAACAGCCCTAATACCACGATAACACCTTCATCTTTACACTGCAATGACAGTAATTGCTAGGTGTTACTGTCTTCTCTATATTATTTTAAACATGAGCATGGGTACCCGGAAGGATGAAATGATAACATTGTAGCGCCTTGAACGGCAGCTTTGGTTGTATGATCCCCAGGCAGTCGAGAAGGACATTGAATGCACACCTATCTATTGCCGGAGATAGAGAGAGGGAGAGAGAGAGCGAGATGGAGAGAGAGCGAGAGAGAGAGGGAGAGAGCGAGAGAAAGAGAGAGAGAAAGAGAGAAAGAGAAAGAGAGAAGGAAACATATTTCTTTGGAAATGGCTCCGTATACTAGGATCTAAAAGCATTATTATTTATCAGTTTCAGCTCATCATCTTGTTTGATGCATCATATCGAAGTGTATAGGTTGTGCAGATGCCATTTATATTAACTAACACGTCGTCGAGACCGTTCGATCAATTAATTGAAGAGAGAGAAGATAGATATATATATTTGCCACTATTTAATTCCGCGTGTGATAGCGAATCTATTGCATTCTACTGAAGACCCTGGCATTGCACTACTTTGGCAAGTTGAAGCAGTATACCTACTAGTTACATATGCAAAGTTTTTAACTTACTCTCAACCGCGGTAATATGTCCATTTCCCGCATGTGATTCACTCGAATTTTACACTAATAATAGTAATTTTAGAATGGGAAAAGAAATGGATGTTTTCAATTACAAGAAGACAGCAGTGAACTCGACTGTCAGCTTGATGGTGCTAAGTGTACTTAAAGTGTTTACCGTCTGATTTCTTGTATAGAGTTTGGGTTTGTATCTCTTCTTCTTTTGCAAAGAGCATTATTGAATTCCGAGAAAGGAAAAAATATATACTTCCAAAACTGTCTAAAAGTCATTAAAGTCAGGAAAAATAATTACTGTACTAAACAGCATAATACATGTCTTAAATTCATGGAATATGACATTTATTTTACCAAATGTTCAACTATCTCGATAAAGAGACTTGATAGATTAAGTGAATCACTACATGATTTAGTAATCGGACTGAAATGACGCAATGTTATTAAAATTAAATTTGTTTGTTTGCAATGAGCTCTAACACCCAGATCGAACAAAGTCCCGTTTTTAAAGACGTTCGTACTGATTGCCTCTTTCGTACTCTGCTTTTAGCAAGTATTAGAAACTTCTTGTCAAATTTGTTCATGATATTGTCACGATAACAAGTCCACAACAAACATCATTATAGACTGCACCTTTTCAATAAATAAACAAGCTCAGCTACATATATGTTAAAGCTCCGGGAGCCTATTCTCGAACCGTTCTTACGAACCTATTCGCCTAAGAACAGTTCGTAGCCATACTATAAAAATCGTTAAGAACCGTTCTTAGGCTAAGAAGTTCTAAGAACGTTTCGAGAATAGGCCCCCAGATGAATAAATACATGAAGATGACGTATTTTCATCTTAGTGTTAAATTGGAGCGGAAGAAAATCCCAGATTTCATTTTAGCTAGATTACGAACTAATTAATTAAAAAACCTGCAGAAATGTAATGGTATGGGCAATACGAAGATGAATGAGAATACTACACTAATAGATTAGTAAACAATTAATAGTACATCACCATGAGTGTAGGGTCAATGTTAACATTGCTGGGTACGATATACCTGCTATAACAGCGATGTCTTAATGATCGTACGTTAACCTGGCCAGTGAACTTAATGAACTACGAATAATAACTAATAATAACTTAAACTCATTACTAAAATATTTCGTGTTAAGAAACGTTCCTTTGAGAACGAAATAATTCAATACTAAATTATTTGCGTGTGCCTTTAATAGGTTCGCCTTGCTAATCAACTAATATCGATCACTTCCGGTAATTGATGTTCCGTGTGTTAGTAAATATGCTTAAACTAACTAACAGACTAAGCCAGGACAACAGCCACTGTTAATGAGAGGCTTGTAGGTGTTTTAGTTAGATCTAGGGATAAAGAATAAAGTATTATTATTATTTATTAAGATGTTGTGGTTTTCCTCTTGCCCTCAACTGAGAAGTGTTGATACAGTATAAGAGAAAGAATCCTGAAAGCGAATCTAAACCCCAATTTAAAAATAAATACCATTATTATTTATTATTATTATTAATATTATTATTATCATTATTATTTAATATTATTATTATTAGTAGTAGTAGTAGTAGTAGTAGTAGTAGTAGTAGTATTATACACATTGCACTGCGTTCGCCTTTGGTTGGTTAATCTACAAGCGGATCTCTCGGCGAAACCTAGTTATTGTAGGTTTGGCTCCCTTTAGAAACATACCGCCGATAAATCACTTTCAAAATCTTGTCTGAAAACAGCATAAAGCCTTATTATACCCACGCAATCACAAAGAAGATTTGTCGATAATGAATCTGTCAGTGAGTATTGATCTATCCTTCTGTTCTGTTGTTAACCATGTTTATTATACAACACATCAGTTGTCCTTTCGAGCCTTTGTCAATCTTACGGGACGGTGACTTGGTCGAAAGACGACTAGTCGGAACAGGAAACTAAATGTCGTGGATATCGTGTATTAATTATGTAGGGCCCGGTGGCTATGTGGGTCAAGTGATGTACATGTAGTGTAGTGATGGGAACATGTCTCGATCAGACACTACGGCATCAACGAGTTGATGGTCAGTGACGCGCAGCCATTGGTGTGATGCTGGTGATGTATACTGTTAGTACTCCACACTCCAGTTATGTACAGTATTGTCTACGTACAAGTACGTTATCAAGGCTATACAGTAGCTGTTTTGTCTTCATGAAAAGACTGCATAAATATCCAACAGACACAAGCATATCGGACATAAGAACACTCCTCAAGTGTGAGGTGTGTTCATTCGAAAACACTCAAATGGTAGGGTAGCTTAATCCAATTTCTTGATTTCTTAAAAATCCAATTTCTTAAAAAGCTATCTATTTGGATAATGAACACTCTTCAAGTATATACTTATGAGGTGTGTGTATTCGAAAACACTGAAATGGTAGAGTAGCCGATCCGAATTTCTTGATTTTTTTAATTAGCCTTGGAAAATACCTTGTTGCCTAAAATCAAATAATCGCAATTGAAATCTTAAATACATAGCTATCTAAATATAGCTTTGAAAGTGGTAGATGTCAAGATAGTTGGTCAGTGATTGAAGATTTATGTGACTCATAAAATAACTAATGGATTCCGGATGGGGGTGCGCGACTAGGTATTATTATTTAACTGCTTACATTGTATAAGGAAATTACTTGCGTCTGGCAATCTTAATTGTCTGCAGTGCGAGACATAATTATAACACAGAGATTATACACGTCTCTTCCAGATCTACTCAAAACCAATTACAGCATTTAGATGAGGTCATTGTAACGTACGCCTACTTATCAATAATTTGCCGTAGACCCAGTTCCTGAGTACGATTTACGTAAATGGCCAAATTAAGGAATATTTAAACACATCATAAGTATATTAACTATGAAGGAATGGAGAAGCCTGCCAAGGTATTTTTGCAATAGTCAAACTTGTCAGACTGAGATTTGTAAAGATAATCATCACCATGGAAGCCCTTCTTCATGTTTCGACAATATAACTCCCACGGCGAGAAGCCCTAAGCGAGATATTTGGTGAAAACGTTAAGAATGACTGACAAGGAAATAATTCTGTTGTTATATTTATTGTCATTATATGTATTAGTACCCATTCTGATCATGCCCCCATAAAACTGGTATGGCATTTTGTTTTAGATAAGGAATTCGATACTCCGAGTTGACAGCACTGCATCGTGTGTATCTATTGTAAAAGAAACATCCATTCTTCATTTCCGCTTTGAGCAGATGCAAGGTGTTCCATCTTTTAAACATTTGAGACCTATCACACCAGTCGAGACCACTCGCCATTTCCCGTAACGTGCAAGACCTAGAAAATACCATTTGATCATCCTCATACTACTATTTCAGAGTAAAAAAATACATGTCGTTTATGGAAACATGGGAACTCTCGAATGCCAAAATGTTCTATGTTTTTTTTAATAAAATGACTATCTATATATACACACACTTTTAGTGTCACATTTCTAGGATATTACACAATGTTCTGTTTAATATCAACGTTATGTTTCAAGTAATAGTATGTGCATGTTCACTGATTTGCACCGATTTACACTGATTTGCGACCATAAAAAGTAGACTTATTTAATAAGGTGATCTTAGGAAAGTAATTCCCTCAGTATTTCTGTTAACTTTATTGCACTTGCGGCAAATGGGGATTGGTTTGCATGTGTTTGTAGTTTTGAGAACAATTACGCATTGCCTACTGCTTCCGCTTGTTCTTTTTATTTTCGCTAATACGATGTAGGCACCTTTTGTGTTTTTCTGACATGATTCCGTCAAGAGGTATTACTTTGCTATTGACAGTTGACGTCTTGAGCCATATTACACCAGGCACCACACACCTGCCTTGAAAAACAACATAGAGTTAATGTGTACTGTCACATGCATGTGACATCACTAAATGTTATAAGACTATGCTTTCAGACAAGACAATAATGCATGCTAAATTGTGTACCCGCGATGTGGGTTGATATCACACTTCCTGAATAATTAATTTACAGCTGCATATAAATATCTACGTTTTTCTTAACTTAGATGTGTGGTTACAATTATACAGCAAGGTTAGCCTTCGTTTACTAATAATCACTGATACTGATTTGAAGTGATTTCCAGAGGTTACAAACAAACAATTGTATTTGGGAACCAACTACCGTAAATACGTACTACTTAGACAAGTCCATGCAGCATACATCGATGGATGGAGTGCATAGCGTTAAACCAACATGCAGGATTCGGATTGGACATGAACTAATAAGTGGGAAATCTCACATTTTCTTCAATTAATAGTAATAATAATAATAATAATAATAACAACAAAATAAAATATAATAACAATAATGACGAGGATGATGATGGTGATGGTGATGGTGGTGATGATGATGATGATGATGATGATGATGATGATGATGATGATGATGATAATACTAATAATACTAATAATATTATTTATAAGGTGTAGTAGAAGGGTAAGGTGAAGTTGGTTTGTTGTTCCCAGTTCCTTGTGAGATATTCGCGAATACCTAACCGGTAACCAATTTCACAATTCATTTACTATAGAAGTAGGTGATATAGAATACTATAGCTTTTCCCAAGAGGTAACTAGCCCAGTTACATAATGCAGCATGATACAAAGATGCGTATGTGTATAATACAATATTCTATTAAAGTGTCGTGTTTTTGTCTACGATTCCAATAACATAATTGGCCAGCAATGATCCTATAGTTGGTACAATGTACGTCGTTCATCAAGACTGTCATAGGATGTGTTTATAGACTCAGGGTGCGTCTGGAAAAGGAGATTACATGGCGATGCGTGGCGGATATCAGACGGTTTACGGCAGTCCACGCGGAGACTGGTGGGAGGAGGAGAAGTCGTAATAGATCTCTTTGTGAGACACAGAACACAATCAGGCAGAAGACATCGTAATGAAGGTGCTCTGGGTCAGGACGAGCAGTCGTTGCCGCTGGGTTAATGTTCATATATTGGAGACTTCGCATGAAAAGCCATTCTGATGACATCTTTGCTCCTTCTAATCTTCTGATGTATTTCAACCGATAACCAATATGTGTCCAAATTCCATGTCACATATCTTCCAGAAGCTCTCAGAAATTTACAAATATAGTTCTAAATTGACTCTATTTTTCTTCTAATATGTGTCAAAATTCCATGTCGCATATCTTCCAAAAGCTATTAGATATTTACAGATGTCGTCATTCTAAATTGACGCCCTTCTTTCTTCTTTTCACTTCGTAATGTCGATGTTATGATAGAATTTAATAGTACTGCATGTAAGGTATGTCTATAAGGTATTCTACAATCATGGTATCAAATATAATAAAATATTTCTGTCGAATAATATATTGATGGATGAGGTACTAATTAATGTGAATGCTTTAAAACACTGCATTGGCGTTCATTAAGCATTAGGAATACTAATTAGTTGTTCTGCACCGTATCTGTGCCTAGTTTATTGCCTAAGCAATCGCTCTTTCTATTTCGTTATAGGTTTATGTGAGGAAACACGTAAGCTAATCAAGACTAGTCTTAAAACCATCAAGTTTACTACATGGTTTAGTTCTACGACAAATGGAGGTTAGCTTCACGGACCCAATTTGATAACCAAGTTCGTAAAGTAGTCTTGTCATACAAACGGAAGTAGAGTGAATTCTGGTAGGAAATGACCTTGTTTATGGCTGAGAGGCGAATTGATGCGTGTGATGTGGCCAAAGCAATGTCGTTATGTCTCACCTGACAACGTTTTACGACATCTAATATTGTCCAAGAGACGGGAAAGGAGAACCTAACTGCGGTAGTCAATCAATGGCGTCAGAGAGGCCGTGTTCGGGCGATGAATGTACAAAACACGTCAGTTCTGATGGGTTTGTGGCCGCGTGTCTCAGTACTGGGTTAGGTGGCCATTCACTGATGCAATTAAACTACACTAAGTGAATAAATTTATTCATTGGAGAAGTATAACCTGAGCCTGCTCATCCATTATCGCCTATTCAAGCTTTTAGTGAGACACAATTCACTAAGACCCGAGTATTGTGGCCTGGGTTCAATAGGTATCGCATTTCCATCTGCTTTTACCTTTCTACAGCGAAAGTGGCAGTAAATTTGCTTCCCATTCAAAAAACATATCCGTTTACAAGATATATGAGGTTTTTTAAATGTAGATTGTATCGTTATACAGTTTAGAGTTGCTAGAAGAATTCAATTTTATCAATTATGAAATTGTACTTCTAATATGTGTACCGGTAGTAGAATGGTACTAATAGAACGAAAACAGAGTATTGATCAACTAGTTGGTATACATTCATAGAACGACATTGAAGTTTAGCCTATGACAAATGAGGTGTATCTAATTACGATACTCAGCTTTGCAAATTCGTTTGACATTATATGATTTAAAGTCTCGTTTATAATAATATATACTAGTAGTTTTCTCTTTATTTGTATTCAACGTAAAGATACGCAACCATCTGTACTGTACAATAGGTGGCCTATGTTTCTAGTGTAGTGGTGCTTTTAATATTATCAGATATATCGTAGTAAATACCGTTTGATTTAATTTCTACGATTAATTCAGTTATTGCCATGGCCATCAAGTCTACACTGTGAAACCTCCTGGCACATGTCATGGTAAGACAACGTTCACACATAATCTCATAATGGTGTGGTAAATGCGTACTATGACAGATGGTTGACCTAAATAATGGACAAACACTTTTCCATCTGAGATTACTGAAATACTTGATTTATCCATCCAAAAGTTGTTGTTTACTGTAATTACTGATGTATTTGTTCCCAAACACTCGACAGTTATCAAAAACATCTTTATGGTATGTGAATAAAGTAAACATTCTTCTAATTATCTTGTTTTTGATGCATCAACTGATCTATAAAGGAAATATATTTATCACAAACGTAAAACTGACGGAATATGAAAGGAATGGGGATAATGCAGGTATATAGTGAATAATGAATAGCGTAGAGCTACCAATTCTGAATTATGTGACATTGTTATTAATACACTAGAGACAGACCGTCGTACAACTGACCATGAACGTCTGTGAGGTGTATGGCCCTGATCGGACTAATTGTAAACTTCACTAGACTGGTCTGACGCTGGTCACAGGTCGTGACAGACTGTCTGGTCCAGAGTGTCCTGTTGTTAGGTCCTGGTGATGTTGAATTTGGAGCTGATGGACATTTCTAAATGCGATGCCATCTTGACATATTTACGTCCATTAACCACCCAGACAGCAGACGGTCTCACCTTTCCCAGAAATGCCTTCCTACTCTCCTCGGCCCAGAGTCACTAAATGGCCTCCTGATAACACGAATATCGCCAGTAATAACTGGAGCGACGATTTACTCATCTATTCTTCGAGACTAACTTCGCCTGTTCAAGAAATGGCCATGGTTCGTAACGCGTGACAGATACGTTCGCCAAAATCGTCCCCGGATCTGGGGGCCTATTCTCGAAACATTCTTACGATCGTAAGTCAATCTTAGTGATTCTTATACAGTATGGCTAGGAACTTGTTTTAGGCTAATAAGTTCGTAAAATTGGTCCGAGAATACTAGTAGTATCCTCCACCCCCACCCCCGGAGAGCTGTAGCGATCTGTCTTCGAGTTCTTGCATCTACGACACGATTACATGCCTTCTCCTTCATTGGCGTTAACAATCGTCTTCAATTACCTGATATGACACTTTTTGCAACATTGGAGACGTTCTAGACAGGGGCTAGAGTGCAGAGTGTAGTATGCACTAACAGAAATGATACTTCAATCTACTAATTCAATATCCATCGTTAGGATTTCTGCATTTCTTTCGGAATTGAATGACAACACCGCGACACGATGCTGGACCATAATGCACCACGGTTAACTCGATCAAAGTCAATATGGTTTTGATTGACGCTAAATATTGGTTATAATGACTCATGTACGAGGCCCGGGGCAACTAGTCAATATTGAGTAATGGTCTTTCTTCACGCTAAAGACAGTTCTACATCATACATTACATTAAACTTCCCTCGTATAAAAAAGCATCACTCAATATTAGGTTAACTCAGTCGGATGCGTATGACATATAACTTCCGTTGAAATATTGATACACCGGTAAAAGTAATAGTGACAAACTATATCAACTGCGTTCTACAATTCAGCGCTTTCTCCTGATCCTGAAGAACGATACATATACATATACGTATAACCAATGTGTTGCCCTACATCCACTCAGCGTTCTTGTCTGCAGTTCATATAAACAAATGAAAGATGAGCGTAAATATAAAGCCAACCTACGCCAGGGATATAACCTTTACTTAAAACATGTCAAACATTCTGCAGCTTGCATGGCAGTGTTGTAGATATACGTAAATGCACCTGCGTCGATGCCACGAACGATATCCTGGGTGCGTTCAAAGTGACAAAGGCTTGTGAGCGGCTGTCTAAACGAGCTACTGTCTAAAGAGTCGTACCTGGGACAAGGAACCAGTTTAGCTCAGCGGCTTTCTCAGCCCCGTGCTGACTGAACGCACCCCAGGTTCGCGCTAAACGACAGTATGGTCTTGATCTAATTTGGACGAGTTTAGCTACAAGGACGACGTTAAGTTTGACCTCTGACATGTTAGGAATCTTATCTGGTTATTATATGGTCTAGGTGAAGTCGGGACTACAAAAATAACGCCATAATTAGACTCATAAATATGCTGGAGGGGAAATAGCAATTGACCAATACCGGAAGTGGTATACGCTACATTTGTCTGAACATTTCATGATTGCATTATTCATATTGATCTATGTAGCCATTGGAATCCCATGTCACGGGTATGGGTTACGGCTTGGTGTTTGGTGTAGAATGTGCGGTGAAGTGTCATTCTTCTGGCAATGCAATGATTCGAGGTATTGAGGTCACCTAGCGTTCAGTCCTGTCAGGTGTTGTGCAATATGATATCAATATTGAGCATACTTCAGGTACTATGTGGCGAGTCGAGGGGAACTCTTGCACACTGTTTGAAACATCCGGCATTACTAGTTATTTAAATGCTTTAGAGCGTCGTATAGTAGGCCAATGCAAGAAGAAACACCAACTTACTTAAAAGTTGGTATTCACGAGTCAAATTGTATTTTGTACTAAAAAATAACTTACCTTTTGACCTATGGAAAAAAACATTAAGGAAATTGGTCGTGGGAATGATGGCATGGCCTGAATATTAAAAAGGATTTCTCAATTCCAATTCAATTATATCTCCCCACCGTGTGTTTTAGAAGTCATTCTGAATCAGGTCCGTGTACTTTTGCTGTTCTCTCCATATATGTACATTACTCCCTTATATCCTTATGCGTAATTGGAACAGCGAGCTGTCATTATTTCAGACAAGAAATCGCATTCCTTTGAGAACATTCAGTCTAATTTGTAAAGTCATCATTAAGACAAAGTAGAATTTTCCTTTGTAATTCTCACGAAGCTAAAAGAAATTTCTCAATTTCAAACGTTGGTGCAGGCCATCGGAATGAGTATTACACAATGGAGTTCATTGAATGAAAGATTCCTTCGAGAAGAGCTTAATGATCCAGTAAAGTCCAACTACAGCTATTTTCGTAGTCGGATGAATGTTATAGGTAAGGCATTATGACGTAGACCATGGTTCTAGGGGTATTCAATTCTTTGTACTTTACTCCAACTTTAATCCGATTATTTTTCAAGTTGACATTCTTCTATCGCAAATGTCAAGTCAGAAAACGAGGTAATGCATGTGTCTGAATAGAGGAATAATAACAGAAACCAAAAATACTAATTAATTATGATGAATAAGACCAGGGCTGGCAAATAGATGTCTTTAATATGTAACAAACACAAGCATTAACAGGAGAAATATGTCACGGTATACGCATCAGACCAGTAACACATCAGGAAACCAGTTCAAGAAGCTGGCTATGTACAGCGCAAGCGACTCGCTAGCAACAACCTTCTTGAACATGCCCCACGGTGTAGACACGCGTGGAAATCCTGCATGCTCTCTCTACTTGAACATGAATAATGGTTAATCCCTCGGTAGGCAAATCTTCGCATATATTTCAATACGTAATAGGTCTGTAAAATAATATGTACATATTAAAGTTTTAAAGTATATACAACGTCGTGTCTGTTTTCTGCTTTTTGTCGAATATCCTTTTGTTTTCGGAGATCTAGTTTATATTTAGTAATTAGATCACATATGCTTGCATATGGCACAGTCGTTGAAACTTGTCTGATATATGTAAAGTTACATACATGAAGAGCATTTACATACTAGTATTACACAACCATGTTATAATTGCAAACACAAATTATTGTCAACTATACTTTAGATATGTACAGTGAATGCCAGATAGTATTCATATGTGATTGTTTTGGCGAAAATTGTATTTTCTAATAAATACGTTATGTACAAGGATTTTCGGATTGTGAGTACGTGATCGTGAATATGCATTGTGTGTTTATGTGTATAAATATATGTATTATAACCAAATGACAATGGTGTGTACTGTATATATACATATGCATGTACATGCACGTGATTGACATGTCACAAATATAATATGTAACAAAGTAAACGATGAAATATGTTATGACAGCGTCAATGAAACACTAAATGCACGTAAATACATAATGAAATACATCCGTATATGAACAAACAACATAAAGTCGAACCTTCTACGAATCTCTGTGAACCATACACTGACAGATGCAATCCACGGAATTACAAGTCAAGTACTTCAAACGTTTGAGTGTAACGTATCGGTTTCGTGAAAAACTTCACATACAGGCTGATGATAATGAGAATAAACAGGAATACCATTGATGTATATAACGCATCAACTGCTGTGTTAATAAGTCTCAATTGTATGTTAATGTATATTTAATTATCAGCCAATACCATGAGCTGTTTTAAAGTATCAGTAGTTGCTTCCCTTGGTGACCAAAGCATCACTTTCTGACATCCGGGAAACTTCGGGCGTCTTGTCTCCTAGCGACACAATATGTTTCCGGTCACCTGCACACATGCTCCTGTCCCATTTCATTTGAGCTTCTGCGATCTCATTGGCTGGTCGCTCGTGAACTCTCGAACGCTTGGTCACGTGAGGTGATTTGGGACTCTCGTCCGAGACTTCGGAAGGCGGAGTTTTCTCCTTTGGAGGAGGCGTGAGTTCTTTGGAGGTCCTCGAGATCCGTGTCGTCAAGATTGACGTCAGTGATCCCATTCGTTTGTAGTTGTCTCTGGTTCCCAGTTTCTCCAGCTCGATGGTGGATCGGTTCTTGCTGGCGTCGGAGTTGCTGTACGCCGAGGTCCTGGTGTGAGGCCAGCAATCCGTCTTGTAGCACGGGGACAGGTACTTCACCAGGTTCCCGCTGAACGCCAGGTATATCCACGGGTTGCAGCAGCTGTTGAGACTCGCTAGGAGAAGCATGATTACCAAGCTGCTGCCTGAAACACACAGGATCGAGACGTCTTTAGGTCAACACGATTTATATACAAATGTGTCTTTTATTTTATTTTTAATAATTCCTATTTCTGAGAATGAGTGGTATAGACGTGATTATAATGCCAACCGCTTCAATACAAATGACTCCGATTGTAGTTTCATTTACTCTGGAGAAATTATCGAACTGAAACAAATTGAATTTATTTTTATTTTTCAAACGTCATTTTCTGCTTATTTTCTGCTTATTTATTTATTTTATCATATGTATCCATGCAGAGGCCTTTTACAGTATAAACACATATATATCATCATTATTATTATTATTATTATTATTATTATATTATTATTATTATTATTATTATTATTATTATCATTATTATTATTATTATTATTAGCTACTACAATTATAATTATCATTAACTAACTAGTATTTAACCCATATTGATAGTTATTAATAAGCCAATTACATGGTTATTATTTATCTACAGCTACTAATATTGACATATTTATATTTTGAAAACAGTATTGGGTGATAAAACCTAGCTAATGATATCAGTAATGTACCAATTAGGACTTACTATAGTCCTTCAACCCACAAGGCATATCAATAATGGGGATATTCATGTTTAGTAGAGCTAAAAATACATATACAGTGTCTATGAGTACTAAGTACTGCAAGCGTTGGCCAGTACATCTGTGAGAATGTGAGCACATTCAGAAAGAAACCAGATGCTATGCTAGATCCTGATTCTATGCTGATTCTATGCTAAGTCAACAGATACTAGCTACACGACGAGCGTCCTGAACAACCATATCTTCTCTCAAATCAAAATTAGTTCCTGAATTTGATATCAGTCATGTTATGTTCACCCAAAATAGAGTATTTCCTGGGAAATGGTCATGTGTTATATTAAGCATTTGTCTTGTTTCTTTACCGGAAACCAACCAACACGCACAAGCCACTATTCAATCCCAATTCAGAATTTGCACTGGTAGACATAATTCATTTCTTAATTAAGTATCTTAAAGGCATACATTCACATATTTCGATAATCATTTTAGTGGAATTTCGAACTATAAATAAGACGTGTATTATCACCCATACCACCAAATTATTTTTTAATCCCCATAGGGTAGATGAAATCCAATGGCACCCAACTGCAAAGCAATTTCAATTTGAAATCAATGAATTATAGTTGGCATCTGAATCACACTTCACCGCTCAATTCTGAGGTTATTTATCTGTCCCTTTCTTCATTTGTCGCTAGCCTGTTTTCGTAATGTTTTCTGATTTACCAATTGCCCTGACATAGAATTCAATAAAATATCAATACATTGGTAATTCGTGGGACATAAGGAATACATGAAATAATTAGATTTAATCAATCACTTATAAAGACAAATCAAACTTAAATAAAGTTGGTTTCAGCTACAAAAATACTTTCTCCACTACACACAACATTCAGTGTTCAGTTAATTCCTCTAGAACCACCCACGGTACGCTGTAGGTAATTATACTGCGACTGAATGCGTTACTTTTCCATATGGTGTCGTTATCTAAACGGCCATCCTCAGTACAACGCGTACTCTTGTCAAAAACAGCACGGCCCACGTCAGTGCAAGCTGCATGTCTAAAACAATGCCATCTAATCCATCTGGACTGGACATGTTTACCAGACAGATGTTGTATCCCGATATTTAAAAAAATAATCCCTTGAAAGCTGGTTCGCAGCGACTCTGGTTTTGATCGCCGTGTCTGGACTCCGGAGCATAAGCCGTGGTCCATTATTAGTGCTAGTTACTGCAGTGGCTACGATTCCCTGCTATAATATTTACCGATATCTCATTTGAGGAGATTGAAGATGGTAACTCAAGAGACCTTGGGAACGATTATATCTTAATTTGAAGGTTCCCCGCGATCTCGCTTATGGCTGGGCATGTTCTGCATAAAAGCACCATGACAGTCGGTGTCATTCAAAGTCGGCATTAGTGATGGATGGTGGTAAACACACACAGGAAACGCACAATCTCGCACAATCTCGGGCAGCCTTGATTTGTGTTCTATGGGACAGCACTTGAGAAATCATTGGATGTCATTGGAGATAGTGTATAGATGTCCACGTTACTGTACTGGGGGATATAATCATGAAGAGAAATAAACAGACATCCAAATTGACAGATACTTTCGTTCAGTATTCCTTGAATATACCAACAGTAAAACTCGACTATATTCACATATATTTTTAAACAGTACTATTCATATTGGAACACAATTCGATAACATGTGTGCTCCTCTTGCATTTTGATTTTACCTTATAATTAAATGCAGAATATAATTATACAACCAGTAAAACGAGATTATGTTCAAATATATTTGTAAACAGTATTATTCATACTGGAAAACAATTCGATACTCCCCTTGCACTTTTCTACCTTATACTTAAAGACAGGATCTAATTATTGTCGTGGAGAGGAGTTCTTCATTAACTATGGCTAAGCCCTTCAGCGTGATCACTTTATAAAGCCTAGCTTCGTGTTTCCCTACGCATACTTTGAGATTAAAGTGTAATATTGTATACCCGACCTTGATTGCCGTTCAGCGCCGATATACGACCCATCTAAAAGTATATCTCAGGAATTACTCTGCTAGTTGACCACCAAACATTAATAGAAACAAATTACTTTCACTTTTGAAGCTCATGTTATGAATCATGTTAGGTTGATTCTACGAAATGCTGCTCAATATGTATGTTAAACGGGAGATGGTACTTACAAGACTTAAATACAATGTTATACAATTTTATATATGTATATATACACCTGGAAAAAAGTTAAGCGCCCCCGTATATTTCACAATGACTTGCGTTGAAAGCCTGATATTCATAACAT
>JAVCKZ010107017.1:0-10540 GCA_034780755.1 Lepetodrilus elevatus
TCAGACATTCAAATGAATGTAATCTGCACCAATTTGTTACGTAATTTATTTATAAGGATTGACTGTCATTTTCTTTATGTTCATCAAAGTATGAACGTAAAAACCAATGTGCAAACTTTTGTATGAACCGCTTCTCGGATTCATACAGTTTGCACATTGGTTTTTCCGTTCATACCTCGATGAACTTAAAGAAAATGACAGTCAATCCTTAATTGAATTAATGCTTTACATCGCAGCAGCAATAGATCACCCATACACATGCCTTTAAAAAAAATCCCAATGACCATTTATTCAAACTTCCTCAAAATCTCACGAACCGCACTACTTAAATATTCAATATCCTCTCTCGGAGCAGATGAGGAAATTAGGTAGTTGACAGATTTATTACATACTGGGATTCTGAGCCGCCATGCTACAGATTCTGGAGGTGCTGACTGGAGGCATATTTATCACGTCTCCATTGGCACATGATCTCATACGCAGAGGCCAGGAATATTGGGGCGGACCAGACTGGTGTGGTCAGAGAGCTCTATTAGCGGGGCAACCGGGATCAATCCACACTTCCTGTCTGGCCTGGGGCTGGACCAGTGTACAACACAGCCAGATCTCAGCAACCAGACTCACTTTAATAATTATCCCAATATCGCTGTGTCTGAGGAATACAGCTGTAAACATTATCAGATTATTATAGTTCTTGCATAGATGGTGAATTTTTGTTTTATATCCCAGAGGGAATCAGTTCTTGCATGTAGCAGATTTTCCTGACTAGTCTGGGAAATACAGCATTGCATTATCAGTTTATTACTAAATAATTCCCTGACTATCAAAATATCCCCGACCATAGATATATGTAGACAGCTAGGCTTGTACAAACAAAAATAGGAATCAAATCAACTCTACGACCATAATCCTTGACCGACCACATCCTCTCGCTAAGTACCAAGTACCATCAATTCACCAAATGTGTCAAAGCCAATTCTCACCTCTAGCAGAATCAACAATCGTCACAAATCTCCAGCAGAAAATATCAATAGGATAAACATGATAAAGACTAACAACAAACAATGGTGATGACACTGCACAGGAATTCGTGGCAAATCAGCTTGAAGGAAAATACCCATGGAGAGAACAAATTGTTGAACGAAGGACTAGAAAATACATCTGATTTCATCTACGGCAGCAAGTAGACTGAATTGTATACATCATACTGGTACTGTGGTGGTAGTCAAAGCTGCAACTTTGGATCACAACTCATAAACATATTGATATTATATTTATGAGTTGTGATCATAAGTACTTTCAAGGTTCTTTCATTTATATCACGACTTGTCAGTTTAGGAGAAGGCGGAAATCTGCAACATCCTTAGTTGAATGTTGCAGTAAACCTGCAAGTGCCAGTTGGTAGGTAGGTACTGACAGACCGACGGTGATAACTCCATTGTCAGCTGGTAGGTAGGTACTGACAGACCGACGGTGATAACTCCATTGTCATGGTACAGACGGCAAACCCAATGATCATGATCACGTCAGAAAGGTAACTTTCAGCAACATTGATGCCTGGCTTCGAAATCCATCACATTCTACCAATTCGCTTCCACCCATCCATGAATTTAGTAGAAATCATGTGTAAACAAATGCAGATCTACATACATGGAATTGTATCTAGAACATATATTTTAAATAACAAATAAGGCTGCCTCTTCATACTCACTGATAATAATCCAACAAAGGTAAACAATACATAAATTCTAACAAATTAATTAATATAATCTACAAGACATTAAAAAAACCAAAAGAAACAACATACGATACCACACTGATCTGTAAGTTGTGTACAGGTGGTTGATCAACTGAAAACCCCACATCTTATATTTATTTATAAGCACTCTTCACGTCCTCTAATATTGACAAACACACCACACAGTACTACCAAATTAGGAATGCTTTTAATAATATATATCGTGAGGTGCATGCTTCTGAATATTGAAGGTCCATGTTGAAATCCCAGCCAAGTGATGATCTGTGTGTCAACTAATGGATATAGGCACACTTAACCCTCTCCATGCTGGATGCAACCAGAGATGCCCTGAAGAGCAGTGCTCGTGTCTAATCCAACAGGGAGAGGGTTAATATATTCTGACCAAAATCATGTTAGTCATGGACTTTGCAAAGATCAAGCAAATTCAGTGGGCAGTACGGTAGTCGGTAGTAGATACTACCTTTTATAGGCAACTGTCATGCACTCACAGTCACAGTAAACACACATACAGCCTGTGGAGACAAACCAGGCTAAAGTGACAAGCTACATGGTTTACTGGTGTACTGATGTACACATGATACACAGGTGCACAATGTTGAATAGTATCCGTTACCTATGTCATGGTACATAGTTCTGTACTGAAAGTAACCTTATACCGGTACTGTAATGTTTTTAGTAAAACAATTTAGCCTTAATTTAATCTTCTTGCTTGGGGCAGTTATAGATTTCCTATATCTAGACAGCTGATACGGTAGACATGCTCAGATGGTAGAACAGAAATTGCAAGTTATTGAATTAGTCCATTTGGGATAGGGTTACCAGGGTTTCACTTAGGTTTCAATTTTTACGAGTCCCGGGGATGCGTGGTGATATACTTTTTGCGTCCCGAGTTAGAAAAAGATAGTCCCATGATTTCACGTACACTTAGAAGAATTAGTTACTCGCCTTTGCACGTAAGTAAAATTATGACGGTCGCACAAGTTTATTTTTAATAATTTAGAAATGATAAAACAAAGTTCACTGATAAAACTACAGGAGCTAAGGTTGAGGGGAAATATACCTTGAAAAATAAATCGGTCGATGGTCGACTACTGAACAAATAAAATAAATCATAACAGATCCAGCAGTAACTATTACTAGTTCATTAACACTAGTCATGCTAGTTAACCCTAGAATGCTTTCAATGTGTTCAATGTTATCCTGGAAGCACCAAAACAGAATACGGGAAGTAATATGAATAATTAAGAATTACCAGCCCATGAAATGGAAAACACAATGGCAACGTGGAGATCAAACAGCACATAATTGTGTTCCTGTTTGTAATCAATTACCGCTAAAGCATTACGTCTTGACATGGATATTCAGTGTTCGAAATAATGAAAATAATAAGGGGGGGGGTCATTCTCCATAGGCCCAATGTTAATGGTGGTTACATTTGTAATTTTCAGGGGGTCACACAGATAAACATTGCAAATTTTCAAAATTTGTAACTGCTGGCTATTTATAGATCTGTCATAATCAGGTAAACAAACAATCTACCTAGGCAAAGCATACCAGCTGTAGACTTAAGTGTGTTGTCCATACAAGGCATTACTACAAGGCATGTATCAGGTAGCTACAGACCATACTATACCATGCTATACAGGTCTGATAAAGCCTGGTGACTACATTTCCTTAAAAATAGACCAAGGTGTGAATGTAGAGACAATGTATTGCCAACTCGTTCAATGATTCATTCTTAAAAAAATAGAGAGAGGGGAGAGGGGGGAGAGAGAGAGTGAAAGAGAGAGAGAGAGAGAGAGAGAGAGAGAGAGAGAGAGAGAGAGAGAGAGAGAGAGACAGACAGGAAGCAAGACACACAGATACAGAGAAACGCATACATAGAGACAAAGAGAAGAGAGGGAGAGAAAAAAAATATAGGAGTTACAGAGAAAGAAAGAAAGAAAGAAAGAAAGAAAGAAAGAGGGGGAACACTAAAGTCATTTAATACAATTTGACCCGAGTCTTATGTTATTATAACTGATTTTCAAAATAAATTAAAGAATATAATTCATCATGTTGCCATGGTTACTTAGAATAACTGCCACCCAATGGTACCTGTCAATGTGTGAGCAAGGTTATGTTGACATGAGATCACTGACCAGAGTTGAAATAGCTAGCTCTCCATGTCTAACCTTTGAAAGCAACTGCTAACCTTTCACAGAATGAAAACTAATTTGTCAAATTGACAAAGTTGAGTTATAATACCCATCTCTAGGTTTAATACCCAATTTTAATAAAGATCTAGATTTAAGATAGTATATTTAACACTGTTTAATAGCAATGATGTTCAGTAAATCAATTTTGCCCCAGCTTGGTGGGAAAAGTTTCCTTTCAGCGACAAACAAGATAAATCTTGATCACAGTCCATGTTGACTGGTCAGCTCAGCCCGAGGCGACGGCAGCCACTGTTTCACATCAGGTACATGTTGTTAAGTGGTCATTTCTAATCTAAGGCGCAAAAATTGAAAGGTCCTCATTATCAGTTTATCATGTTTATACACAGGTTACATATATCGCATACGGTACATGTGAAATATTCCTACTGATTTGACGGTATTATCTTACTGGTTCAAACGCGAATCAATTTATTAAATTCATATTTACATCCAGGTGCCATTGCTCAGAACAGTTGTAGCGCTACAATAGTTGTAACTGGGGATCCCGCCACAATAAAAAGTGCTGACCTTACAATTTAGTTGTAACTACAATATTAGTTCTGAGCAATGGGCCCCAGTAAAGAAGAAAAATATTTTAAAATATATTTCTCTATCAAAACAATTATAACCATTAGGATATATAATATTATTTTACAGAGGATTAAGGTTTGATTTTGAGGAAAATGTCCCACATGTCGAGCTGATGTTGGAAACTTCCTTGTTCACTCTGACATTCCTGATCACACAGTTTATTGACATTTAATGTTTATTGACATTTAATGTTTATTGACATTTCGTGCGAAATCTCAGGATCGGAAGACATTGAGTTGTTACACGACTCATGGCTGAGTCTGGTGGTTTAGTAAAATTCTGAGTCTTATAAAGAGGACATCTGCTCATTAGTTTATAACCTAAAGTACCGTATAAACATTTAAATCAGTGTACCAGGTACAGGCATGGTGAATTATGAATATAAACATAAAAAAAATATATATTATTATCTTCTCACTGACCCACCCTCGTTCTCCGTCACCAAAACAAAAAATACCCATAAACACTTAAAATAAGTGAAATATTGGTAGCCAAATGCAAAATTAGGTCTCCATGGCTCCCATTTATTAGTCTCTAAATTGAGCCCTGCTCACACATAATATGGCCAGCATACCAACATTGTGGAGACTTTTTTATAATTTGTTCTTTTTTAAATGGGGTCCACGTTGGACCCCACGTTGTATCCGAATCCGCAGTGCATCGAAGGGCGTTATATCGAGGGAGCACTGTACTTTAATCTAGCAAACCTTAACCAATCCAGTAACCAACCTGTGAGTAGACCTAATCATTATTTCAATATTTGCAAGATGAGTACCAACAACATGAAAAAAAAAAACTTAAAACCATCATATTAACCTCCATCAACATAAAAACTCACGAAAAAAAACTTGGATTTGGATTAGATTCTATGAAATTTGTGCTGGATAGTGACCAATATTTTGACGTCACTCCTGTTAGAATGTACACCTCAATACTTATAGCAGTGTTTCAGATGGGCGTCGGTCATCGGACAATCCCCGATTATTTTCGCAAATGTCCAAATTTATTAGAGACATGGGCCTGATTATTTTCACAAATGTCCGAGATTTTAAAAACTTTTAGGATATTGTCCTGAACATTTTGTTGGCCATCTGAAACTGTTATAGGATGTCACACCCTGTTGAAATTATCAAATCCCTGTTCAGTGTTTATTAATACAGTGTTCGAATTAATAGGGGGTCCAGGGGTCATTTGAAAATCTGCAATGTTAAAAATATCTGTGTGACCCCCTGAAAATCACACATTTTACCACTTTTAACATTGAGCCTATGGAGAATGACCACCTCATTATTTTCATTATTTCGAACACTTTTAATACTATTGTAGAAATGGATGTGACAGACAAATATCAATCTAGTAGTAGCACATTCTAGAGAAAGTAGAGAAACAATATCAATATTTTGACTTGACCGCTGACCATGGATATAAATGTGGCAGATCAGTGTGTGCCAAGCACCAACAATGACCAAATAACTCAAATAATGAATCCACAGTCAAAGCCGGTATATTAATTAAATTGTTTCAAAGCAATGCCAGAAACTAGTTATCATTCAACTAATACTAACTACAATAACAGTTTTCTGGATTTCTATCCAGAAAAGGATCAAAAGAACATTATACTTTCTTAAATTATATAGGTTTACCTTGTTTAGAAACAGCCTTGGACAGCCTGGTATGTGTATAATTTTCCAAGAGGCTTCCATAGTAAACAAACGACATCCATGATGTATGCGCTGAACGTCACTGGCATCTTCACCCCATTATCTGTCAGACGACGCAAAAATATCTGAATTTCGAAGATTATTACACTCGGCTGTGTGCGGGTAATCCAACGGTATCGCCTGTATCCAGGTATCAGGAATATAGAAGCAGGTATCCAAAACACTGTATAAAGCTGTATAAATATAACTATCCAGGAGCCCTTGTCTATATCCACACGGCTGAAACAAAGAGTCAATATTAGCGGATTAGACAAGCATCTCAGTAGTATTACAGAAAGGGATGTGTTGATCCTTCCAACCTGAACTGAACATATGAAACAAGCTTCACGGTAGATGGATTCAAGGAAAGATAAAAACATGTTCAGGGCTCAAGACTAACATATGCCCGACGTACAGTAGCAAGTAAAATTTCAGTGTGGGCAACCAATTTTTTAACATATTGCACCCTCTCGTGCCTTTGCAACTTGCCCTGACTATCCCTGCGGGCAAGTAACTCAAAATGTTAGTCTAGAGCCCTTATGTTTATTGTTGTCATAAAACGTTAACTGGTGATGAGTTTCTTTAGAAAATTAAAATAGAAATGTGGTATATATTATGGAACATACATTTATTGTTGCTTTATGTCACTGTGGGAATATTTCACCCATACGCGACTTGTAATTATATAATAGTATATACAACATTTTCATAATTTAATTATAATTTAAATCCATGCATAAATAAATATAATAAATACACATTATTAAAGTAAAAATTCTGACTTCTAATAACCAGTTCTAACTAAAATGCATGGTATTTATAATTATATTTTAATTATATCAACAAAGCTAAGATGATCGCATGAATGAATTATAAGTGTTTTACATCACAGTGGGAATATTTTACTTGGCTGATTGAGCATGGTAGAAACAAAAAAATGGTCTTTGCAAGTGATGGCGTATCACCCCAAATCGTCACAAGCGATAAATATTTAAAGAAAATGACAAGGACCATGCCAGACAACAGGTTGGTGATATCCAAAGCATTCCCCCACACTTCCCAGTTAGTGTTTACATAATAAGATGAGGTATCATTCTGATATCATTCGGGTAACCAAATTCTAGCTGCGCTTCGTAGCTCCATTTTATGCCCTAGTAATATTTTGACATGCACCATAGATTATCAATATTGCTTATCTTATGAAACATTCGTTGATCTTCTTAGCCTAAAAACGTGCATTTTCATAGTCCTACAATCAGTGTTCGTAATCATCGCTGGCCATGGCAAGTTCTCCTAATGTCAATATGTGACATAGCATCGTGGGTGGAAAAACAATGGGATTTTCCGCCATTACACAGTCATCAGATTGTTTTCTGCCACCCAACGTGTTTTCTGCCACCCAAACGATTGTTCCGTGCAAGGCCTCAATCCCTGCTGAAGGCAATCGTTGATGCCCTAATGAGCAGTGCTTTTGCCTAATCCAGCAGGGAGATGGTTAATGGACAGTAGAAAGTTGTCTTTTTTGTAAACATTTGTTAATTTATCAATATTCAAGCCAGTTTACAGTTTTAAAGGTAAGTTTCTATCGCTACCTACAATACGAGTCTTTAAGATTATTGTATTATTGTATGTTCGTAAGAATGTTTCGAGAATAGGCCCCACACACTATCGCAATAGTGAGTGAGTGAATATGGAGTTTAACGTCGCTGCGGGAATCTTTCACTCATTTGCGACGACTATCGCAATAGGTGGACTTATAGATTATCGTTACACCCCTACTGACTACCTATCTGATAGGTAGTCAGTAGGGGTGTAACGATAAGTCTATCACTTTACCCTACAATATGTGGATTATCATCGTATGGATTCATTGCAAGATTTATGTAAAATCTGTAAAGATATTATTAAAATGACCAGTGTAATAAACAACTTAATAATATCCCATCCTTATCTTTGTTATTCATCATTGAAAACTATTAGATCTACATTCACAAAGAAACCTGCAACCAAAATAAACTAGTCTAGATTTTGTGATCGTCTGATTATTCAATGTTTAGGGAAATCAACTTGACGATAGACTGGTAGTGGTAAACGAACTTACCCCTAGTCTACTGTCAATATTATATTCTGTAAGAGATGAAAGATCCCTCCGATACGCTTTCATAAAGCAACAAGTGCTAATTTATAAAATCTGCCCAAGCAGCCCAACCCATGCATTACTCAACCAGTGACGAACGTTTAGCCAGCAACCGGTCAGTGTTGCTGACGATACTTGCTTTGTTCACAGACTTCGTGTGATGAAAGTGTGTATTTGCGATAGAGCACGTCCACAAACGATAGAGTCTGAAGTCATTCATAAGTAGTACATACCGAAATGATTTTTCACATCATTGATCTCCTGCTAGAGTGTCAGTTATTCATGCATTTCAATTTTTGATTCAGCTTCCGACCTTCACCTTTCCGCCATCATAATAAAAATCAAGAGGCGACACCTGGCAGGTGCGCGGCGAGTTCCTTCCCTTATATAATATTGATTGAAACGTCCGTATAATATACACATATTTGAAGCGTTCTTAAAATAATGCTACAATTACAATGCCTACCTTTTATACATGCATTCCCACCATAAATTGTATTCTATGCCCATAAATATTAAATGTTTAGCCTACTTGTCTTATCATAAATAAGCATCCTGTTTATTTTTACCATTACATTTATGTTATGCGGTTTATAATTATGCTCGGTAGACACAAGCCAAATTCCTGATAATGTAATAAAGATTTATCTCATCTCATTATTAAATATGTTTTCCTTTTGATTATTTGTTATTGTTTTGCACATAGAACATGACCTATTGAAGTATAGACTCTTGTATAACTTGATACCAAGTACCGGTACACATATCATACTTGTCACTGCGGTTACGGGTTAACTCACGCCAAACCCCCTCGCGCCAGACATATTTTCTGGTCAACTCGCGCTGGGTCGTCTCGTGCCAGGGTTTTCGGGTCACCTCACGCCAATATCTGGTCAACTCGCACCAATCTCGGGTCAACTCGCGTCAAATGATTTGCCAACATTTTATTTATGTAATAAATACACAAAGTTAGTAGGGAGTACTTCCTTACTGCTTCAGTATATGATCCTTGTCTCCAATTAAGCTATTGTATTATTCTATGAACATTATTTCCTATATACCTACTGGTACAATGCTAATCCGTGTTTTCACAACAATATTCCTTAGTGGAGAAATTTCTCGCCTCATCGTCTGTCACGTAATTATTAATGACGCGAACAGACTGCCATGTGCGCATTGTTTTAAGATAGAAACATCGTATGTAGAACGACTCTCCACATGGGAGTAAATGTCGACATACTGTTGATAGAACATTATTTTCATGACTTTCGGCTTACGGATAGTTAATATCAAGCTGTAGTCCACGTGTAAATCGCTGTCGGACAGTGAACTAGCGCAAGAACTAGTGGAGAGCCGCACACAAATCAGCTGGACTTTGAATGACCAGACACCATCGCGGTATTGACAGAACACATGAAATAATTTTTTTTGGTCGATCACAACAATTGAATTATGAATTGAAACACTGGCGCGAGGTGACCCGAAGCCTGGCGCGAGACGACTCGGACAAAAAACGAACCAGAAAAACTGGCGCGAGGGGGTTTGGCGCGAGTTGACCCGTAACTGTCACTGCATGCATGAAATAATGTTGCCTTTGGCTTTGTCATTCATGTCTTGTTAAATTCATGCGTCTCAACTGTTGACAAATCCATGCTAGCACTATATATTCGTCATGTGCGTCATTGTGGAGAGTCGTTCTACATACGTTCTATATACACTTGTGCGTCATGCTGTGGAAATGATATACAGTAACAGAAAAGAATAATTTGTATTTCTCAGATATGAACTTTTATTTTTCTGCTGAATATGAGGTCCAAGAGGAACTGTTAGTTTTCCCATGTTAACTTCAAAACATGAGAATTCCTGTGTTTTACTTCACATGATGTTATTGGTGACATAATAATGTTGCTGGTCATATGATATTCGACAGGATTGCCCACATTGATGTGCAAGTTAGAATATGCAGAATTTATTTTTTACATTATATAATATAATATATAACGTTGTGAGGTAATACACAGGTTTTTTTTCTCATGTTTTACGTCACTATTTATAATGGTCCAACCATCTTAAAATAACATCAATGCATGTACATTGGTGGACAACCAGGGGCGGATCCAAAGGGGGGGGGGGGAGGGGGGTTGCTCATCCGGAT
>JAVCKZ010107028.1:0-10540 GCA_034780755.1 Lepetodrilus elevatus
ACGTCACATGACGTTTTATGAACAAAATTCTGAGTTGAGTATGAAATCGTACTCAGAAAAGTTTCGTAATCTCGGGCCCAGATGCCATTATATACACTAAATTTTTGTCGTTGACATTTCTAGATAATTTAATTTAATTTTTATATTTACCTTGTAATATTACTAGTATTGGGAATAATATTTTTTAAAGATAATACATACCGGGTACTTTAAATTTTCATTATTGATAATAGTTAGTTATAAATTAGTTTGTTTTGGTTCAACTGTTTTTTGCCATTCATTTCTGAAAAATTGCTGCAAGTGGCATGTTAAGCTTTAATTCATTCATTCATTCATTCATTCTTTCATTTATTTATTTATTTGTTTGTTCATTCTTTCATTAATTAATTAATTAATTCATTCATTCATTCATTCATTCATTCATTCATTCATTCATTCATTTCATTAATTCATTAATTCATTAATTCATTAATTCATTAATTCATTAATTCATTTATTAATTCATTCATTCAATATGTTTGCAACTATTATTTTCAACACTAATTAATTAATTTATTTGTTCATTTCTTCATTTATATTTCCTTCCTTCATTCACTCATTCATTCCTTCCTTCCCCCAGGTTCTGAACATGGAGGAGCTGATAAAGCCGCGGATGGCGCAGGAGAAGGAGAGGATGTTGCTGCAGGTGAAGGAAGAGGCCACGGAGGCCGCCATCATCAGTGTCAAGGGCAAGATCAAGGAGCAGATGGATGCAGAGGCCGAGGCCGCAGCAGCAGCTCGAGAAGCAGGTATGTACTGGACTTTAGTGTTGTTTGCTTAGATGGGTACCCGGTAGGATTGAATGAGATATTTCTAGAAGCAAGTGTGTACTGGTCTTTAGTGTTGTTTGCTTAGATGGGTACCCGGTAGGATGGAATGAGATATTTCTATAAGCAAGTGTGTACTGGACTTTGTGTGGTGTTTGCTTAGATGGGTACCCGGTAGGATGGAGTGAGATATTAATAGGAAAATGGGTTTGGAGAGAAGCAAGTATACAGAACTTTAGTTGCTTCTAGTAGATATTTTTAGGAATATTACTGTAGAGAAGCAAGTTTACTCTATGTTGTGTGGTTTGCTTAGATGGGTACCCGGTAGGATGGAATGAGATATTTTTAGGAATATGGTTTTGGAGAAGCAAGTATACTGGAGGGTTGTGTTGCCTGTAGTCTACTGGTAGGATGGAGATATCTATAGGAATAGAAGCATACTGGACTTTAGTTTTGCTTGTAGGATGGGTACCCGCTAGAATGGAAATAGATATTTCTAGAAATTTGGCTTTGGAGAAGCAAGTATACTGGGGGTTTTAGTTTGGTTTGCTTAGATGGGTACCTGGTAGGATGAATGAGATTTCTAGGAATGTGGCTTTGGAGAAGCAAGTATACGAGAACTCGACCTTTGAGTTGTTTGTAGGATCAGAACCCGGTAGGTATAAATTATTTATGATAATTTTTAGAAATATAATTGTAGAGACTTTAGTGATGTTTATGATGCTAGTGAGAACATAATTGTTTATTATTATTATTATTATTATTATTTATTACCGGTATATATACATGTAGCATTCAAATTCTACTATATCCCTAACATTTTATTAGACAGAGATACTATTTCATGTTTTTCGTAGATGAAACTATTTTAATTCAATGTCAAATTACTCTGACAACAAAGTCCGGGGATGGGTTTGAGATAATAATTAGGATTACCGTATTAACCCTGTCAATTCTAGCATTGGTGACAATACACCATCGTTAACCCTGACAGTTCCATCACATTTCCCACATTCTCAAATAAAACGCAATACTCTATCTGAATATTTAGTGCAAGCCTCAATGAGAAGTATGCTATGTAAGTACTGGTATCGGGTTCAAGTTTAATTTTGCTTGCTATTTATATCTTAGCTTCCCGTTAACTGTATTCATATTATATTTGTACAATGTTTGCATTTTGTGTTTAAAGAAAATCACAGTTTATTGACATATCAGTATTTAATTAACTCTCTCCCTGCTGAAGGCGACTGGAGATGCCCTGAAGTGCAGCTTCTGTGCCTAATCCAGCAGGGAGAGGGTTATTGGTCAGACTTATTTTTAATTTACCTTAAAGTATCTACTTTTGATTTGTATACACAAGTATATTGGGCAACAACGTACATTTTATGTGTCGTCTATGGGTGAAACATTCCTGCTGCAATGTAAGCATTAATTCAATCAATCAATATTTTCATATTTTTCATTTTTGTTTATCTCATGATTATTATTCATGGAGTTAAACAAAAATCAATAAAATGGGAAAATAATCAAAACAAGTGGGACATGCAGAAAATGTAGCATGTTGTCCAATTGTGTAGACAAACCAAAAGGTAAATTATATATGTTTGACCTTGCAATATGTCAACAAACTGTGATTGTATACCTCTAATGTTGGTGCTATTATTATAGAGTTTAGCAAGTAGCAGGTGTGAACTGAAAGCATGTGAATTTATTAGTTATGATATTTATTTATTTTTACAATTTGCAAATGTTGCTTTTATATGGGAACTTGGTTGCCGTTATTGTTTCAAATTGGTGAATGTTGTTGATAGGTTTTAATTAAACAAGAATACCATTTTATGAAATGTTAGTACTGAAGCAGGATAAATAAGAAGTAATTTTCTGAAAAATTTGATTTGATATTCAAGGAAAATGACTTTAGTATTAAAATAGCGTAAAATTGCATACATTAAAATATTGAAGACGAAAACATGAGGATCAGATATCATTGATGTTGAGGGGGGAAAAAAAGGAAAACTCTTTGTGTTTTTGTTTGTCAATGAGCCAACATTGACCAATGCTAATATTATTTTCCCATTGGCCAACTCTAATCGTATATCCTGTTTGTGAAAGGGGAATTCGGCCAATACTAATCAGTTACTAATATGTGGAAATATTTGTACCATATCCCGTGTTGTAAATATTGTTTTGCGTTGTTTTTTAATAACTGTTATTTAAATCTCCCCCAAGTGATACTAACTTAGAGAGGTGTTGTAAAATCTCCCCTAATACTAACTGAGCGAAGCGTTGTAAAATCTCTCCATGTGTACCATTGTGTTGTTTGTGGATGTGACAGTGTTCTATTTATTTAATTTGTCTCTGACAGCGGAGATAGCGGAACAAGAGGAAGAAGAAGCCAGGATGGGACAAGAGGGTATTCATCACTTTGTGTTACCATAAATTCTCCTGTTAATTCAGATACCACAAATTGTTAGTAATTTCTTTTTTTTAATTGAGTTATTAATTTTTAAAACTTTTGTGGGGGCTTATATTATTATTATGAATGTATGAACACAGATAGATACACATGTATATAGTTTGTAGTATTTTCAGAATCAAATCAAATAAAAATATTGGGAAAACTACAAGTGAATAATTTTATTTGGCCAAGAATGTTAGTATTTTATAGGTGATTACCATATATATATATTTTTTTTATATTAGGCCATAGTCTTATGATTCCCTGGTCGATCTGATTTTTTATTTATTTTGGAAAGTGTAAGTCATTATAGTTATTACCGTATATTCTGCCAACTGTTATTATATTCCTTAATAAATTATAATAATAAATCATGAAAGAACAAAAAAAATCAAAGGTTTTGAATTAACAGGAGCATTATTTTACTATTTTCTGGTTAAAGGTACACTACCAGAGTTTAATGGTATAATTTTAGCTTTTATTTTCAAATATATTTTATGCTAGGAAATCAGCACAAGTTTTTACAAATTAAAAATATTTTTGAATGTTGAACTGATAATAAATATGAAAATATATTTGGTAGAAATAATGATAGAGTGCTTAGATTGTGACAATACTCCACCCAGCAGTAAATGGGTACCCAGTAGGAAGAAATGACAACATAAATGCCAATGCAGAGATTATGCAGTATGGCAGCAAGCTGAATCTGGTCTCATATGAAAATAATACTGTGCAAATTGAGGATATTTAAATTAATACTAGTAGCTGATTAATTTTCTTATTTTTTTATATTTTTTTAATATCTTAGAATTCCAAGAGATTCATCAGAACATATTCTAGCATGTATGTTGTTGGTCTTTAGTTAAAAAATAATAAAATAATGTAGTACTAGAGAGGTATTTTTTTAGTGTTATTTTCTAAACAATTCTGACAGTGTACCTTTAATTTTGAATTCACTTCCACTTCAACTTTGACTGATCTTACATTAAACTTGTCTCACTGTTTGCTTTGTGATTGTGTGCTATTCTTACTTTGTTCTTGCTTTAACCCTTTCAATGCTGAAAGCAACCTGCGGTGCCTGTCTCTAATCCAGCAAGGCGAGGGAGTTGCTGTTTTTCTTTTCCATTTATTTTTTCTTTTCCTTTTCTTGATTGACATTCTTCAATCTTAATTTTTTTTCATTGCATATGAGTTAAATATTCCAATAGCAATATAATAAAATAATTAAGTCAATCAATTCTATCGTCTCAAATGGATGAAAGATTCCTGCAGCGACGATGGACTCCATATTCACTCAATCAATCAATTCTAATATCTTACCTTGCAATATTAATCATGAATATCTTGCCTTATGAAATAATTTGTATACTTTGATGTGTGTTCATTACCTCTTGAACAATCACGCTTAAAATATATATATTTAATATTACTATTATTATTATTATACAATTAATTCACAGCTGATTAATGATCTTACTTAATTTTAAGTGCAGGCCTACCAAAGAAAATGCTCTCATAATATTAACCCCCTCTATGCTGGAGGCAACCAGAGATGCCCAAATCAGCTGTGCCTGTGTCTATATACAGCAGTGAGAGGGTTAAGATCTTTTTGGAGACCTGTAGTTTATTTATATATTTATTAAGTCTAGATCTAACATTACCACTATGTGCTTACTGGTACTGGTACATATATCATATGTACATATTTCCACCTTGTTCTTTTCACAGATGATGATGAGGGTGGTTCAGAAAAAGAAGACAAATCTACAAAGGATGGAGGTTAGCGATTATAAGATTTAATTTTATTAACTAATTAATTAATTAATTAATGTACAACCCTCTTTCTTCTGGATTAAACCACAGGCACTTGAATCAGGCCATTATTAAAAAAAATATATATATTTTTAAAAATAAAAAGAATTCAAAAACGCCATCGACGTTTAAAATAAATTTTAAATAAAAGTACATTAAGAAAAAAAATATTAAAAAAATATAGGTATATAGTTAAAAAAATAATGGCCTGATTCAAGTGCCTGTGATTAAACCCAATCACTGCTGTAAGGCATCTGTGGTTGACTCTAGCATTGGCAGGGTTAACGTATTCCTGAAGCCTATAGAACTGCGTTTATAAATGTTTTCACTGCAACGTTCACATTAGGCTGCCCTAGCATGTTGTCAGATTATGACAAATAGATTTATTTTGCATGTTAGATACTACAAATTACTTTAACTCTCTCCCTGCTGAATTAGGCACAGACACTGCTCTTGTGCATCTCCAGTTGCCTTCAGCATGGAGAGGGTTAGATATAGTCATGCATGTAATAGTTAGAATTATTTTTTTATTTTTAGAAAACTCATTTGTTCTTTTAAATGTTCACCAGTTATAGATTTGAAACATTCAAAGATCTCTGTTCAGTTTCGTAGACATGTTAAATATATTTTACTGGCAGTGGTATAAATTATATAAAGCTTTTGTTTTACTTACCTACACATGTCTGCATTGTACTCCATTTTGTATTAATATCGAATCAGCTGATTAGTAATCCAAATCCATTTCACAATCCAACAATGGTGGCTGTCATGCTAATCCGAAATTGACGCCTTGTCTGTTACAGTAGATTTGTATCCTTTTCACAAAAATAAAACTTCGGCTTGCGAAATTTCATTAAACACATTCGTCCATGCCACAATATAGGTAGGTGGAATTGGTGCCAATATGGTTCCAATATGGTTCCATACAGGTTTGCAGACCATGCAACCTATCACACCAATATTAATTATTAACGGAGAGACCTTTTAACACTATTGCAACAAAAGAACGATCGTTTAGTGTCTAATTGCATAGCTAGTTTTTTCTGTCTCATTAAAGTTTAAGTACATTGCCAGGCAACGAGACAACAATGTTGGGAGATTGTGCCACTCATACCGCGTATACATAATGTATACAGATCAATGGATAGTGAGCAGTGGTTTAGGGCTACATTACATATACAGATAATTGAATCGTGACCAGTAGTTAAAGACATCATTTGCTGAGATTGAAAAAAAAAATAGCTTTCACATTTTGTTAGGTCTTAGTTACTGTTAACATTAATTTTACCAAAGTCGCACTAAGTTGATATGTTTACATGATAGGTCTATATTGTTGATGGGTGTCGATTGGGATATATTCTGATGATATGTATTGGTATTTTTCTTAATAAATAACAAAAAGATATCACGATCAACACGTCAATTTGATTGTTCTCATACATCGATGATACAAGTTGTTGCTACAAATCAAATCAATCTGTAATTAATAATGGTAATGGCTACTTTTTTACGTGCCAAATCCACTCCATTTAGCATTCTCAAAGCACCACATTACAGGTTAAATGTGTATCATTTTAGAATAAAGTCAACACCAGCAATTTGATAATCCTGTAAAAATAATAATAATAATAATAATAATAATAATAATAATAATAATAATAATAATAATAATAATATAATAATAATAATAATAATAATAATAATAATATTAATAATCATCATCATCATCATCATAATAATCATAATAATCATAATCATAATAAGTGTATAAAGGCATTTTCATTATCAAAACTGGGGCTATTTAAATTGGAAAGAGCAGAGATGCTTGAATGTTTCGTTGTATATTTGTTCTACTGATCCTTGAGTTAGGAATCTTGCCTATTTAGCACCTAGTCCACTCGTCTCCACATATAGTTGCATTCACTTCTAAATTAGCGGTATTCTCTCCCTGGACGTTTACAAAAAAAACTAAGTAGTAGCCATAGTTTCACATTCACATGGCTCCCATCATGTGACGTAGAATCGGGGCGCTCTTCCATGGAGAAGGGAGAGGAAGATGGAGAGAAAACCGAAGGAGGGGAAGACAAAACGGGCGATGAATCTGGAGCGAAGCTGGAAGGTGATGAAACAGAGGGCGAGAAGGGAGACGGTGAGAAGTTTGTCAGTGAAGTCACTGAAACTTCTGACGGTTTGACCAGCTGATGTCTGCCACTGTCTACTGTCACTGTATGATCTGCTGTCACTGTCTGCCATCACTTCACTCACTGTCTGATCTGACATCACTCTGATATGACATCACTGTCTGTTTGTGCTATTTGATCTCCTGTCACTGTCTGCCATCACTCACTGTTTGATCTGACATTATGATTTTCTGCCAGGCTGGTGTCACTGTGTCTGATATGCTGTCAGTCTGGTGTCACTATGTCTGATATGCTGTCAGTCTGGTGTCACTATCTGGTATGCTGTCAGTCTGGTATCACTATTTCTGATATGCTGTCAGTCTGGTGTCACTATTTCTGATATGCTGTCAGTCTGGTATCACTATTTCTGATATGCTGTCAGTCTGGTTTTGTCTGATACTGTAAAAGACTTATATTACACACATATATTTATATTATGTGCTCTACGCGCAAAGGTAACTTGCGCGGAAACAAAGTCCGCGTGGATATGCTGTGTCTGGTGTCACTATGTCTGATATGCTGTCAGTCTGGTGTCACTATGTCTGATATGCTGTCAGTCTGGTGTCACTGTCTGGTATGCTGTCAGTCTGGTGTCACTATGTCTGATATGCTGTCAGTCTGGTGTCACTATGTCTGATATGCTGTGTCTGGTCTGTCAGTCTGGTGTCACTATTTCTGATATGCTGTCAGTCTGGTGTCACTATGTCTGATATGCTGTCAGTCTGGTGTCACTGTCTGATATGCTGTCAGTCTGGTGTCACTGTCTGATATGCTGTTACTGTCTGGTTACTGTCTGATGGCTGTCACTGTCTGCCACTACTGGCTGCGGTCACTGTTTTCTGTCACTGTTTGATTGGTTTTGCAACAGAGGAGATTATACCACTGCATTTAACAACCTGTATAGCCTTTGTTGTCCACGAATAACAACATTATTAACAAATACATGAATGAATAGATGGTTATGGTATAGCAATGCACACAGTTAGTGTTTTATTCAGTAAGTTGTGGCTAATCATGACAAAGATGGAGGCAAATTTTTCCGAATTGTTATATTTAATTTTTCCATTCAATTTTTCCATTTTTTTTTTTTGATTTCTTTTCTTCTTCTCATAAACTGTCCAAGAGAGACTCCTAAACAATAATCAAAAGTAAAATTGTCTTTAACGTCTTTCACAAGCACTAGGAAAATTGTTTCACAAGAAATGTGAATATCTACTATACAGCAAATTTTGAGTAGTATATATATAATGACTGTCTACTCATGTCATGGCCCTCGACTCAAACACGTAGTTATATTGCACATAATTCTATTAACCAGTAACCATTTCCAAATACTAGTATATAGTCTACTAATATATGTCCATACTAATGTTTCATTGTATTTGTTTGCAGCTAACAATATGTTTTGCTGAATCATATGCCAGGTATTTCGTGCATGATATTGATAAGCATGATAATCTATGTCTCACCAACTTGTGGTCACTACGGTAATTTGAGATAATCTGGGGCATCCTGTTCCCCTAGAATATGTACCTTGTAAGTTCCTAGCCAATTGGGTATCACTTCACAAAGCGATTATACATGGATATGAGACCTTCGAGAAACAATACCCTGGTTAACCATAACAAAAAATCTTGGTGAAAAGGATAAAGAAAATCAATAAGAAAATCACATAAATACATGGCGTAGAAAATTGACAGGAAATGGAGAATTCCTTGACAATAAATCAATTAATAATATCTAGATCTCATCTAATCTCAATGTTGATGTATTTATTTTTTATAATTATAAATGTTATAGGGATCCGGTATGGTAGATCTTTCCAATAATAATCGGATGGTTGAATTCATGTAATTTATTATTAAAATTGTGGATTTATTAATTATTTATTCATAATTTATTATTAAAATAGTTGATTGCTAGAAATGACATCTCACCTAATACATTGATTGAAAAGACTAATTGTTATGCATATTTTTATGGTTTATTACAAACCGTCACTTCACAGATTTGTTAATGCTGTTAATAACAGAATATTTGTTATTATGTTGAATTATCCACTGCTTGCTGCACGATTGATGAACATGAAGATTATTTCTGCTAATTCTTCGTGGTATCGGTGTTCATCACTGATCACTAATTCGATATATTTATATTTCTGATTTTGTCAATTAATAAATTAATTGTCAATTCCACAGCACCTCCATATTTGAACATTTGGCATGACAATGTACCTAAATTATTTCTAAGTTTTCCTGGATCAATTATTATTTATTATGAATTATACATTGCAAATATAGAATTCCTGGCAGTTTCCTATTGTTTAAAAGAAAAATCAACATATCTATTATTACAAGAACTGCTAGACAATAATATAATGGATATTTGTTTACATACCGTAACATGAATTGTTTCTTCTTTTAGGAATATATGTGAATTAAAACTGAGTATAATCTTAATGTTCTACTACATGGCATAATGCTTAAAAATTGGAAATATTATGACTATATATGAGCATCATAAATCATAACTTTTCTTCTTTTCTTTTCTTCAAATAAATTATTTTCAAATCTTTTAATGCTATTTTGGTTAATAATTTGGATTGAAGGTCCAAATAGATATGAATTAAAATAATTAAAATAGGTTAGCTTCTATTACATTTGATTGTGCTTCTTAAAATATGAGATATTATGAATGTCATAATTGTAAAAAATAAATAAAAATTAAATTTGTATTTTAAATTAAATTTTTTATTTCTTTCTTTATTTTTATTATTATTTTTGTTGTTATCCGTTCCAACGTGTGTCTATTAAAACTCTTCAACAACAAAATATTTCACAGCCAAGGCAGAGACTGAGAGTGTGCCGCCGGAATCTGAGGTCAAGCTGGAGGCACCCAAGGAAGAGAAGCCAGCGGTGCCCGATGTGGACGCCACGCACCCCGAGGTGATCACGCTGGTGGAGGTGGCTGTGAAGGACGCGGAGAAGAATGCGGTGCAACTCCCCGCCGAGGCGTACATCGAGGTGCTGGAGGCTGCCATTAAGGAGTGCGAGCGCGAGCTGAGGAAGAAGAATCCCGTCGGACCAATGTACGTGTGTTGTTTGGGAGGTTTGTTGGAATGGTTCTACATGATTGTGTATCACACAGGAATAATTCCACATGATTGTGTGTCACATAGGAATAATTCCACATGATTGTGTGTCACATAGGAATAATTCCACATGATTGTGTGTCACATAGGAATAATTCCACATGATTGTGTGTCACATAGGAATAATTCCACA
>JAVCKZ010107039.1:0-10540 GCA_034780755.1 Lepetodrilus elevatus
AAGTGAACTAGCACTATAAAAACTGGTGGAAATCCAGACTAGTCGAGCAGTACATATGCATGCAAGTCATGATATTATTGAAAGATTCTAGAAAGTGACTTTAAACCCCAAATCAACAACAACAAGCACCAAAACATGCAGAGTATGACAGATCCAGAATGATTTGTGGGCCGACCAAACCCTTGAACAATGACTGAGAGACAATGATTATGTATTGCTGCCAATTAACATGTTCATGACTTAGATCAAGATCTTATATTGGTAGGTGATGCAGAGGGAAGTATTTGTTGTCACCCCAGCAAGGAGTCTGTTGATACCCTATCTCCTGGTCATTGTCTGCTCTTCAGATTATCCCTGGTATCCTCAATCTCATTAAAATCAGATCTCAGCTGAGATCTGACGGAATCAGCATTTTCCTTGCATCAGATTGTCCTTTGACCTCAACTTGAAGCACAGTCAACAAGGGATGGAAATGAATACTATATAGTCCTCTACAGGATAGTTCCAGGGAATAGTTCCAGGTCCCATGACAACAGTAGGTTTGAGCAAAGGCAACACTTTGTTTCTGTCTATGTAAGGATGTATCACATTATGGTCAATAGTATACTCCTGTTTAGTTGTTCATTGTATGGGATCTTTGTACAACAAACCTGTAATGATACATGATGACACATCACATACACATTTAATTAATATTGTTTGCAGAATAAGTACTCTGAGAACTACAAAGCATCTGCAACAGCACCTTCTCCCAACAGCTCATACTATTCACTACAATCATAGATTCAAGCTGATAACCCTGTGGACAGAGGATGCTGCAACAGAAGATGTACTGCTATCTAAACCATCTGCTTCAGGATATAATCTAGCATCGGTGTAACTCATCACTGTTCCACAGACTGCACTGTACCCACATAGATATCACAGTTGCTTCATATCACTACTAGGTAGCCACATCTCTTAACTATCCGGTTAATGAGGTCTTGCTTATGTTAGAACTCTCCCTAGTAGGTACGATGTCGCTATGTACCCCTCCTGACTTAAGTTCAATGTCTCCTGGCTGACGCCTGAGGTACCTACCTGCCATGCATGCTGTTGTGAATGACGTCACATTGCCAACAATGAAGGCTCGAACCACCAGATGACTTATAGTACGTCTCCTGTTTGGCACCAAGGCCACCAACGTTCCTACCATCATGGCCAGGGAAGCGATGCTGGAGAAGCCGCAGATGGCATAGGTGGAGATCACCTCGGACCGGTGCTGGGGAGACAAGCATATCGTGAGAGCCTCTGGCCAACGCCATTCAAGGTACAGAGGGCCCTAGTACTACTCTACATCTCCTTTGCTGAGAACAAATCACCTTTGAAAGTTTCAAGATCCTGAGCATGTTTGTTATGTTGCTTCAGTGGCGTATTGTAAATACAACAGCTTATTGTGACAGACATGAACACAGATACTCACAGATATGAAGCCTCTTGGTAGTGTCCTGTTGTTCAACTGCATCAGGACAATGTCATCGTTCCTATATTCCCAGTCAGTGTCGTTATACCGCGACGTGTAGTTCTGAAAGGCCCACCGGTTGTGCGTATACTGAGACAGGACGGTGAAGGCGGACAACTCGTTGGTGAAGATCTTCACGCCGACGAGGTGAGCGATAGCTCGACAATCCCCCGGGTCCACCCCTAGCATCAAGACACACGGGTACAGCAGATATGAGCATGCGTACTGGAATACAGAGAACATGGTCTGACCCATGGGCCGGTATTCATAAAAGGGTTTAAGTCGGATTTTGCTATATATTTGGTCTTCAAAACTGACTTTAAAAGCCCCTTTTTATGAATACCTGCCCAGATCAGTTTGTCTAGCCGTATATCTCGTCCAGCGACCTGAGTAGAACTACGTGCTGATTGTTTAGACGAGTGCTTTTGGAATCTTGGACAAATATATATGAAATGAAGATTTTTGTGATGCTGGTTAAAGCCATGACAAAATCTGGAACAAGCCTTTTAAGTCATTTCAACAAATGTGTTGTGCAAGTAGGCCTTTTGAACAAACGTGTTAACCTGTGAAGTTACAGGACTGAACAGACGGTAACTAAAGAGAAAACGCGAAACAAGTTCAACTCTTCGATGTTGGTGACAGACTAGAATTAACCCATTAGACTCTGGGACGTACCTGTAAAGTAAGACCAACGATGCCCACTCTTTGCCCGAGCCAGCTTAGCGTTATATTGAGGAATTTGAAAACGCCAAGAAACGCTATTACAAGAACGACGACGTGTACGATCAACTTTATCGATGTCACGGCGCTGTCACAGATCACCTCGATGATGTTGCCCTGCCGCCTGTCGGAAGACAACCTACAGTCCGTGATTTCACTCAGGTCTATATACAATATTACAGTATATTAATTACAATACAGTAGACCTCGCATATAACGAACTCATTGGGACCGGATATTTCTGTCCATGCGAAGTCCGTTATACACATATGCCGCAATTAGCGTTAGACAGGACCGGGACTTCAGATTCAGTCCGTTATATGCGGGTGTCCGGTTTATCCGAGGCCGATATATGCGAGGTCTACTGTATGTTGTAAGCGTTGGGATTATACAATACCAGTGTATTTTAGATGTTCTCTTATAGTCGACACTATCACTCCAGGCATCAGGCATAGCCACAGTGCTACTGCCTGTTACTGTAGTGATAGTGTCATGCATGCAGCCTACCTAGCTGCAGAACTGTAGCTATAAAGATGCCCCGTTTACTATTTTGCTATCTATTCTGGCACAGCAAAATAGTAAACGGGGCATCTTATAGCTACAGTTCTGCAGCTAGCAGCCTACCACGAACATGGAACTCTGATGACGCTACCTTCCTTCCAGGCGGATGTAGTCCTCACTGGAGGACATGGGCGTGTCTGTTTCTGGGCAGGACAACTTGGACATTGCCAGGGCAGCAGGGACAGACATCACAGACGCCCCAAACACGTGGCTGGCGGGAACCTTTCAGCACAACAGTGTCTCAGTCATTATTACCTTCAATGTTTATTGAATATTTATCCGTCGATTTCATATTAAATTGGAATTTCCTCATAAAAAAGGGAAAAACATGAAGACATCGAGATGCTCCTTCATTAAGTGGAATTAGTATCTACTTGACAACACTTTGCTAAATAGGATTTCTTACACATTATGGACATTTTAAGAAAAGAAGAACTCGCACGCCTGAGAGCAACATCGTGGAGTGTAAGCTGGTTAATTCCAAGACAGTTGTAACCTTAGCTTCCCACATGTAGTTTAACCCTCACCCCGCTATCTGGGGCCTTTGAGGTCCGGTTTTACAATGAAGGTAGCGGGGTGAGGGTTAACATAAATCTGACAAGTTATTTATTTAGCTGCTCTGTTAGTTCACATGGATCAATTGCCACTTACTCCAAAGGCTATGTATGTCAACAACACGCTACCAGCAACTGTGGCAAACCCTCCTGTCATCACCGTGTGTAGTTCTGACTTGGTCATCTCCGGTAAATATGAACGAATGAGAAATGGCGATTCCATCTGTGAAGTAGAACCACGGGCATCAGACATCTGTTCAAAGCGTCACGTACATTTCCTCATGGACAAGAAACACAATTTCACTCACGAACACTTTCACTGCACGAACCCTATGCAAACTTTAGGTCTACATCGGACGTATTCTTATGTACACATGTAAGGCTAGAATACTAACCAGACTGAGGAAGACATTTCCCACCAGACAGACTGTTTCTGCTGGAGTCGCTCTGAACAGACCCGCCATGCATCTCCCGAAGACCCGGATTAAGATCTGAAGAAGTCCTACATGGTGCAGGATGGCGGCCGATGTACCGCAGAAAATAACGACCGGAAGTACCTGTTCAAGCAAGATCACGTGTTGATAGATGTTCCCCGAAGATGGTATACTCAAACTTGTACTCAATCTGGCGGCCATTTTCATCACTTCTCACACTATGTAAACGTACTGGTCAATGGTTCTGACATACAATATACCCATCCTATCACAAGGTCTAGATAACTCCAATGCATGATGAAATGGACAGACCTGACTTTAAGCAGATTAGTAGACAACTCATTGTAGGACAAATGTCTGCAGAAGAATTAGTTTAATAGCTGCTGACTGGTCTTATCCTATTTAACGTACAGCGAAGGCAAACTTGTGATCCACATAATGTCTCCCGAACACAAACTCGGAACCTTCTGTGGCGCAATGGAGAATCTCGGTGGCTCGCTCCGCCAGGTAACCAATGGCGGCTGATCCCCAGCTCAGTCTCAGGACAACTACCGCCAGGATGTACTGCGCGACCAGCCCCCAGAACACGGGATGCCAGTCCACCTGCAACACATGCAGGGCAAGATGTCTGACTCTGTACGCCGTGGAGGAATATACACGCAGACGATTAATGGCCGTGAGAAGACGTGGATAGTTTTACTTTCCTTATGGCAATACGGAAGGCTATGCAAGCTTCCCTTTCTGTAATCTACGACAAGAGCCCCGTGATCAGAAGAAGTGTAGCTACATTCCATTGTAAGTCAAACCTTGGGGATCCACTACAAGTGTAAGTCGATTGCATGAAACACATGTAAACCGCTACACTACTTGGGAATATTGGTAGCTAAACATATTGCAATGCTAGAAGTATAGTAGTACGTTCAACCAGACTTACATTTGTAGCTGGTCCCCAAATTTGGACTTGCAACCAATTGTTACTACAACTCTTCTGACCCGCGGGCCTGTACACATCTGTCTGTCCGTCTAGCATCACTTATAACAACATGCATCTAGCTGCTAACGAACACACATGCGCGAGCGCGCACACCCAAACACACACACCCAAACAAACACACACACACACACACACACACACACACACTCAAATACACACACACATATGAGCTACACAGACATATATGTTGTACACACATCAATGGACCGCATATATATACTAGTATTTGTCCACATCCGCACAGTGCTTATTTCCCGTGACGGACCTTGGCTGGGTTGGTGCTGGTGATGTACGTCAGGAAGATGAGCAGAAACAGGCCCGGAAGTGGCAGCAGGTTGCGCGGACTGTCCTTGACCCCTAGTAAAACCAGTGAGGTTACCAGTGCTACAACTGTCGCCACGTACAGACACCTGTAGGGAACACATAACTACTGCATTACATAGGAGTACGTACATTGCCGTCAGTATGCCTGCGGTCAAGACTTTGTCGGTTAGTGGGTGTGACGTACCAATGCATAGGTTTGTATATATTGTATATCTGCATTTATATAGCTGATCACAACTGAAGAGAAATAATAAAGTGATATGGTATTTAGGACGCATGTTCAGCTAACCTACCGTCTTGCAATTCTCCAGAACAACGTCTTCTCCTTAGTCGTTCTGAGAAAGGTCAGGCAGGCCGCCCATATATAGAGGGGGAGCATGTGCAGGACTAGGGCCACTCCGAGAAGTATCGTACAGACCATAAGTCGAATAGATCCTTCATCGCCGAAATGATAATACATCGCATATCCAAAGTAAGCCATGTAGAGGGCAAGCAGTACGGCAGTGAGAAGTCTTCTCAGGAAGGATTTCCGTCTGATGACAAACTCGCTGAGGACCTGCTTCAGATGTTGCACTGTCCTGGCGCACGGACCAGACTTGCTGTATTCCTCTCTGTCGTGTACAGTGCTGGTGGGGACATCGCTGGCATCGTCGAACACGTCATCAACCAAGCTTGTTGTTCTCTGCAACCAAATATGTGTTAATGTCAGTTACAGCACAACCAAAGTAGCGCATGGTACTAGTCATGATGTTTAGACATTGCATCCTAGATGATGACTGCCTTGGACAGAATGTTAACCTCTGCGAACACCGTCATTGGTGCCAGGTGTCCAGGTGTCCAGGGTAGTAGAGGCCTATATCCCAGTGGACACACGTGCTATTTATAGAGTGATCTACAGCCTTGCCACTTAGATGTACGCACCCGTATGTAGCTAGGCCAGCCCTCGTTGTTACTCACAAAGGACACTACGGACATTTGACTTTTATATCTGGATTTTGAGGATCGGCCTGAAGGCACGTCGGGCGTTTCCGTCGTCGTCTGGCGTGACAACTGGGGCCTCTCCGACATACGACTAGTGTGTGACGTCAGTCCTGATGGAGCAGCTCTAGGGCAGGGTGTGGGCGTCTTCAAGGTCAACACGGGCAGAGTGTCATCATCAACGCTGGCCGAGTTCATCATGCGAGCTAAGGGGGTGTCCCCCCAGGATATGGATCGCCGAAGCATCTCATTATTATTGGTGACATCCGGTTGGTGGCGCTGTGTAGAGGGAAGGATGTTCCGCTTCCACATCACGTGCGACCTGGAAGATCTGGAATTATTAACACGATAGCACATTCAACACGTGGCTAACATCTGTCATTGAAACACATAAAACATGCCGAAAGGAAAGGTTATTTAATTATCTCAACCAATATCCATATAGTAAGCATGGATGTTAAAGTCTGGACACTCTGTTTATCAATAGTATATGGACAGTGCCGGTATCAATAAAGACAAAGCATGTAGGAAGAGTCTGTAGGAAGGGACTGACAACATATTCTGATTTTCGGAACGATGTTTACGAGCTGGAACGTATGGGACAAGAAGTTCAGATGGATATGTTGGGTTGCTGCCATGAAGACATCTGTATGTAACCTAGAAGTTTAAAATCAACTCTGGCTGTAGCAGTTAACCAATGGAGTTCCTTGAGGACGAATGTTATATGCGAGCGTTTTGATTTTCTAATGATAATACGAGCTGCTGTGTTTTGAATATGTTGTAGTTTAACGAATACAGTTAATAGTTGTTTACTGATACCGGATAGGAGGCTATTGCAATAGTCTGGAGATAACTAGGGATTGGACAAGAGCACGAGCTGCATCGACTGTGATGAGGTGTCTGATGTTGTTGATGGACAGAAGGTGGAGGAAACATGTCCTACACAGCTGACTGACATGGTTTTACATTGTCAAATGTGAGTCAATATATATATAGACACCTAGATATTTTACACGACTCACAAGTTCGACATCAGGGTCAGCAATATAGTGATTGTCCTAGTATCAATCTTGCTTAGATGGTGCTTAGCGCCAATGATAATGAATTCTGTTTTGTCAGTAATTTTAGCTGCAACATGTTGTTCGTCATCCAGGTCATAATTGACTTCCTACACTCCGAGGTACTCTTGGATGAGTCCAAATATTTGTCTCCGTGGAAAGTGTCAATGAGCTGGGTGTCATCAGCGAATGAATGGTGGAGAAGATCATGTTGGCTGACGATGTTCGCGATATTAGTGGTGTAAATGATGAATAGTACTGGTCCTAAGACAGATCCTTGTGGCACACCACAGCTCAAATTAGAACTGGTAGACCTCGCATCACCAACCATAGTAGACTGACTTCTGCCTTGAAGATAGGATTGGAACCATCTGTGCGTACCACCTTGAATTCCAGCTTGAGTATACATCTATAGCAACACCTCATGATAAATAGTATCAAAAGCGACCGAGAGATCTAGCATTATCAGATAAGCCATATTGCCTTCATCAACTGCACATATAAGATCATTCAAGACCGTCAGTAGTGCCGTATCCTTACTATGATTCAGCCTGTAAGGCGGCTGATACTTGGCAGAAAGCATTGTTATATAGTGCATGCATACATATACTGGTATACAGGTATATGCATCCTTGTGATTACGAAACCAAATAGGTAGTGCTGCTGAAAATATCGAGTGCTCATTAGTCCAAAAACACAGTCCCACTAGAAGACAGAGACAATGTTCAGAAGTGAAACCATGCATTTTGAACAATGCTGCGTTCAAGTTAGGAAATAGTGTCATATATAGGCCATGCTAGGTCCTAGAAAGTGAAAGAACGCTGCAACATTGCCAACCATTGCGACCATTGGCAAAGTGTTTACTATAAGAAGATTATATATACGTTTTACTTCCTGAAATAACATTTAAAACTAGGCTGATAATTAGGCGTTGGAAAACCAGAAAGTCTAACACATATAACACGCTCGTCTATAGGCCTATACATACTGAACATGCATGCTTCCTGTGCAATTAATATTCAAATAGAATATCTTTCCAAAATATGTCCCGTATAATTCCTATAATATATTTGCTGCATATTCCTTGTAAATACCTACCTATATGTAGGGCCTACACGGAATGTATCTGTAGCTATCAGCCAGCGTTCGCCATTTGTACGGTAAGAAGACACACGAGCAGGCTGGGAGATTCCTCGATCACTCGAGTTCTAATCTGTCAGCAGTGTAGAAACCTCCGTCGGTGGGCATCGCGCACCTAGTGACCTACAGCGGTTGGCGGCCGTCAGTCGGAAGCTTTACATACATAATAGTGTCCACCAGATAACGACATCAACAAAAACATACAGCAACAACAAATACTCCAACAAAACGATCTTTAATCTACAGTGCTCCATCGATATAACACCCTTCGATGCACCGCGGATTCGGATACAACGCGGGGTCCATTTAAAAAAACGATTTTTTTTTTTCTCAAATTATATTAATTGATATAACGCGGCTGGCATGTCATGGACCCCAACTTCAGCGTTATATCGAGGGAGAACTGTACTTACCAATGATAATGTATAATAGTACCAATAGTATACTAGGCGTACTACTGCTACTATAGCTACATCCTCGCACTCCAGGGGTACCTTTAATTACGTTCACACTTCACTATGCAGCGAGTCCTGAGCGTAATAAAGTATCCCTGGTGTGAGAGGATGGGTATGATATTATTGTGTTGATCACTCATTTCAATTTGTCATAGTTTTATCAGGAAATGCAAGTGCTATTGCAACCTACGCCGCATTCCGTTTCAGTCACACCGACATTCCATTATTTCATGAATTCAAATAATGAGCAATGAAACGTTCTGTTTCCTCAGCGTTCAAATAGAGCTTTGGTTTCTTTGCTGACAATTCAGTACTACAGTAGCCCAGATAAGGCGCGTATCCGCGTAATTTACGCAGTAAAAACTGAGAAATACGAATAGATATTAAATTTGGCAGTGATGAAAACGCGTACATATACTGTATATGATAAAATACGTGGGCTGTTTTACTGTTTACGGTCGCGGCTCGCGCTAGACAAAGTTGCATCGTCTCCACTATCTACTAGCTAGCGCTCGATATGAGCTGACATGCATATGGTGCCATACATGCCATAGACGTCTAGATGCTGGACTACGGTCACGCGTACCACTTATTTGTTTATGTATGTTATTTAATTTTATTTAAAATAGACCTCATTTTACATAGAATAAAAAATGATAGATTTAATTGGAGATGGAGATACATATCTTGATAATGTGTCTTTACTCCTTTTTCTTTTCTTTTCGACTATCGGCAATTCCATTTTGGCCACATCGACCAGAATCAAATGTCCGATATAGTAAATGGGGCCATTCCACGACCTATAGCTATTTTAACTATTTTAACAGCAACCTACAACTGCTATTAAACTGCACATAATACTCCCTAAATTAAATTCTGGGAGTACCAGTATCGCAATATTTGAAAATACTCCCTAAATCAAAATCAGGGATCAGTAAATTTGTCTGGTCTGGTATCTTCCCAGGTCGCAAATTTGATCTGGAGCTCTGATTATTAATATCTATCTACTGCTGTTTTCCAATTTAATATATTAGCAAGTTTCCAATTTTGACTCGTGACATAAGTAAATTATTATCCAAGGACTCCATTTAATTTAACTATCTCCATGCTGTAGGCAACTGTAGATCATACTAGATGCCCTATATCATAGAGCAGTGCCTGTACCTAATCCAGCAGGGAAAGAATTCAGTAAAGGATAGCACATGCATTCGAGTGGTCGTGATTATCACAATGTATAATTATTACCTCGGGCAAGAATAAGATATTTGTGTCAGTGTGAGATATGGAAATAATAATCCATAAACCAAACCAACATTTTTTAAAGCCTACATCATCATGCACAGTAATATATTATAGTCACTAACTCAACATTTGTGCAGTTACCAGTTGATTTTAAAATGTTTGCATGACATGTACCCAGTTTTATATTTAGCTTTTATTTTTTTTAATTTTTTTTTTATATTGGGAGTTTAAAGCTGCTTTCAAGGTTCATTCACTTATATCATGTCTGGATAGTTTAGGGCAGAAGTAAACCCGCAACATCCGTAGGTGAGCATGGTAAATTAAAAACAACAGCTGGTATACATACATTTTATCTACTTTGTGACTCGCCAGCATGTCTGCAAATGTTGCTAAATAGAACATGCATTTATGTACAACTACAAGGCCAATGTTTGAAACTCGCTAGAAAAAATATGCCACAATTAGAAACATGAGAAAGAAAAATGTATCTATGTCTAAATCTTCATTAAAGGCATAATATCACAGTTGATTGACCTGGATAATGGACAAACGAATTTCGATCTGAGACTAATTGCGCTT
>JAVCKZ010107050.1:0-10537 GCA_034780755.1 Lepetodrilus elevatus
AATCACGAACGCGGAAGCGCTACAGCGGGGGGTAGGCGATAATAGGTCCTGGGCGATAATAGGCCCGTAACCAGTACCGATATAGAATTTGAAAGTTTGATTATGTATCCATGGATTTGTAACAAGCATTACCAGAATATCTCAGATCCCTTCAATTTCTACTGATAGAACGTTTAGATGTATGTATCCATGGATTTGTAACAAGGATTTTGGCTGTGAAGGATTTGGAAGCCTGACGACTTACTGGACGATCACGAGAGTTGTATGATTGACCCAGGAAACATTGACCGGACAAACATTGACCAGACAAACATTGACCAGACAAATTAGTCATAGAGCATCTGTTAACTGTGTAAGCGTGTGACGCAAAGGACACAGACAAAAATTAGAAAGAAGTGTTTTGCTTCTGTAGCAATGCACCACTTTTGCAGCTACAACATTATCATCTTTGACCCTCTCCCTACTGGATTAGGCACAGGTACTGCTCTTTAAGGCATCTCCAGTTGCCTTCAACATGGAGAGGGTTAAATGGGTTGTGTGATAGAACAGTGGCTTGTACAATCAGGAATTCTACAATTGAAGGTTCTGCCAACTTGAAACTCTTGTCTTTCGGTGGTGAACAGTAGACTAGTGGTATAGGTTGACTAGGTTGAAATTTATACACAGTTATTCATTTGGTACATCTCCTCGCAAATGGGTGAAAGATTCCTGCAGCAACGTTAAACTCTATATTCACTCATTTGGTACATTGATAAATTATTCATAGTTACTCATAACATTATTGCATGGTTTTCATGCCTGTTTCATTTGTCATACATGTCTAATTATATTGTAATCCAGTATTGTAGTCATTGTGTATGGATGAAATATATTCCCGCGGCGACGTAAATCAATCCAATCCAATATTCATAGTTCTTTTGTATATTGGTAATGCACTAAAATACTGTGGAAAAGATCAGGCCCTGGATTATGGAACTTTTTGAGTACAATTTCATGCTCAGACTCAAAATTCGAAATTATGAACAAAATTCTGAGTTGAGTATGAAATCGTACTCAGAAAAGTTTCATAATCTCAGGGCCAGGCTCAGAGATTGCAAAACTTTTTGAGTACGATTTCATGCTCAAGCTCAGATTTTATATGGGGATTTATGAACAAAACTTTGAGTTGATCATGAAATCGTACTCAGAAAGGTTTTGAAATCTCAGGGCCAAGAATCCCCCAACTCACATATTTTATAACTTCAGATAAGGATATTATCAAAGTGGAATTTAGACCAATATGGTAACTAGCAATGCTGTGTTAGAGAATATTTGTAGCATAATATATTGCACAGTTCCAAATTGATTCAGCTCGGCAGCGGCTAAAGGTCCTTGTGATATGATTTATTACAGAAGTGTCATGTTATGCTTTGCAGTATAGAATAAGGAAAATCAATTGTAACTTTGAACACTCGTTTATTTGGCAACTCAGAATAACTCTTATCAAAGTCTCATTTCTCTCACGTTTCCATAATATCCATGGATTCAGGTTAACCCTCTCCATGCTGGAGGCAACCGGAGATGCCCTAAAGAGCTGTATCTGTACCTAATCCAGCAGGGAGAGGGTTAATACATTCTTATGAGCTGCGGGCGAGCTCACCGATGTCATAGCTTGTATGTAACTGACGCTGTAGGAATCTGTACAACACCACTGGGAAACATGAATAATAGAGTTTGTTGTCAGAATCGATGAAGAGTACTTAGATTTGAAATAATAGTTGGCATTATAATAAAAAATATATTACATAAAAAATATATTTTAAAATTAAATATTTAAAAGATATTGTCACTATAATATGAATTATTGATTGACATATGGAGACACCGGTTGTGTAGATATCGATAGAACAGACTACTGGTAGAGATGTTACATTCAAAGATTTAAAGATTTCGCGTGATCGCATCTAAATTACTCATTTATGGAGATACTGGTTGTGTAGATATCTATAGAACAAGCTATACTGGTAAAGATGCTTCCATTCAAAGTTTTAAAGATTTCGCGCGATCGCATCTAAATTACTCTCATTTATATCCGACTTTTATTGCGTAACCTTGACAAAGATAATGTAAATGCACAGGACAGAGCACATCCCCTTGTCTTACAGGGCATAATAAATGCCATATCCTCCCAAGAATTACGATGTACAGAAGGAATGGCATTAACCCTCTCCCTGCTGGATTAGGCACAGACATTGCTCTTTAGCGCATCTCCAATTGCCTCCAGCATGGACAGGGTTAACGCCTGAATTCGAAAAGCTCTGGAGGTTTTACAGTCACCAGTACCAGGTTATTCAACGGACCATGGCTAGCTGTAGTAAGTATTTCCAGTGATTCATTGGGACACGAGGTTATTGATTCTCCATGTTTGCTGGCAGTTGTGGTTAACATTATCACCAGGTTGCGTGACTGAAAGCAGTAATTAGCATCTCGCTCACACCCCGACGGCTGGATACGTTCCTTCGGCCAATTCAATGGAATTCATTACGAGGCGATATTGTCCTCTCCCAAGGTCTGGGTATCGTTTCTCGAAGCTCTCATTGTCTACTACCAGACCATAAGGACTCTCGTAGCCATCTCTGATACATAGGGATCGTGCACTTACGAGAACGCTAGGGTCTGGTAGTGAATGAGAAAGCTTTGAGAAACAATACAGATCCTTTGGCCGGCGAAGAAGCGTTTATGGTCGTCTGAGGTCTGGAGACAAGGATTAGTTCTAAATGATGTTTTATGTTGTGGGTATTGCATCTAGAAGCTAGAAGGGTGTTGTGTAATTTGGTGAAATTGATTCTTGGTATTAGATTATCTAGACTGGGCAGCCTGTCTTGTTTATAAACACTGAGTGAGTGGCCAGGCCTCCATGGAAAGGACCCATCTATTCCATTGACCCATCCATTCCATGGACCCATCTGTTCTACAGATCCTGCTCTGTGTGTCCCACATGGATCAGTTCGCATTAGGATCGTAATGGTAGTCACGCCACCTACAATCAGGCACAGATAATTTCATTGATTCCCTGTTGAATACTTCCAGAAATACAAAATGTCTAAGGGTCATTGACAAATTTGAACGATTTGGGGAACTGCTGTTTTACCATTTCGATCTTGACATATCTATCTGCTATGATCAGAGTTTCAAATTTATCCAATCTGATTGATTCAGAATACATTTTATTAATGTAATTTAATTTAATTTAATTCATTTCATTCAGTGCATTTAATTATGTTTTTTTAAAGATTTCTATTTCTGTGACATCAGATATATATCTTGAATAAATATGAGACCAACAAATAAAAAGTAAATTACATTTATTTTTATAGTGAGTGAATATACAGAAGCTAAATACAGAAGCAAAATACAGAAGCTAAATCTGGGGACAGTTACCGTAGACGCTTGATGGCAGGAGCACTTGACCCAAATTGTCTCCCCTTGTGCAGACTCGCAAACCGAAATGTCAAATTGCATTTACTGCCAGACAGTCTAAGGGTCCGGGCTGTAACTTGCTGATTGGCCTTTCAATTCTGGGAAATTACAGACCTGGCAGAATCACTTGTGATGAAATCAGCCAGCACCGTGCACAGATGCATAGCCATTAGATGCGCTATTTCTAGAAGTGATCTATTATTGATGACAATTTGGAGTTATTTTGTGAATGTATTTATACATAGTGGTCGTTATGTCTGTTGTTAATTTAATAATAAGTTAAATATGATACATTATGTTTATTATTTAATGACAAAGCTATTTGAAGTTCAGACTGCAGGGTTAGAACTTAACTTTTACACATACTCGCCTGAATAATGATATAAATAACAAAACATGAATTGTCTACTAGCATGTAGGATACCTTTAACATTAGGAGAAATGGATCAAGCCGCCAGGCAAGAGAACTTCTAACCCGGACTGTTCTTGTATGTTCATGTATAGATAGGTAGTCAATCTCTATGCTTCAAATTATGAGGAATTTATTGTTCAACAAAATCTAATGATGACGTGGAATGTTCATTTTCTTACGTAACTATTTATTAGCCTTGTTCTTTGTACAATCAGTTTGTTTATCTTATCTCATTCTTCAGTATGGCAGTCCACATCTTATCACAATATTTATCTCAATTTTGTTTATTTTGTTACATAATTTTATGTATGTGTTAAGCTATTCTCTTGCATCTACTGGCAGTACGGGTAATGACCTCATTTCTCTGACCTTGTTTTCAGAGTCTGTGTGAAGCAGATGAATATTTTAATGTTGGGAGAATCACGCCTGGGATTTGTGTTGTATTGCTGTACTTATAGAGGAGGAGGTTTGCAGTAATGGATCACATGGTCAGTAGAGGTCCTGATTAATACTGGTTAATACTACAGTGCCACCGAGCCAGCTACCAGAGTTGTCCTTTGGCGGGCTTGTATGATGCTGTGACCAGGTGGATCAGCTGTTGATGGATGGTAGTGTGTCATGATGGCCAGCTTGGGCTTGTATGATGCTATGACCAGGTGGATGAGCTGTTGATGGATTGTAGTGTGTCATGATGCTATAGGTGGATCAGCAGTTGATGGATGGTAGTGTGTCATGATGCTATAGCTAGGTGGATCAGCTGCTGATATATGGTAGTGTGTCATGATGCTATAGCTAGGTGGATCAGCTGTTGATATATGGTAGTGTGTCATGATGCTATAGCTAGGTGGATCAGTTGTTGATAGAAGGTAGTGTGTCATGATGCTTTAGCTAGGTGGATCAGCTGTTGATAGATGGTAGTGTGTCATGATGCTATAGCTAGGTGGATCAGCTGTTGATAGAAGGTAGTGTGGCATGATGTTAAAACTAGGTGGATCAACTGTTGATAGAAGGTAGTGTGTCATGATGCTATAGCTAGGTGGATCATGTGTTGATGGATGGTAGTGTATCGTGATGGCTGGCGTGTATGATGCTATAGCTCGGTGGATCAGCTGTTGATAGATGGTACTCCTGGTAGTGTGTCATGATGCTATAGCCAGGTCAGATGTGCTGCATTGTTAGGTACATTACGTCTCCAGTGTTGGTTCTCCAGTGTTAGTCACGGGTTGGCTCCACACCTAGACTGCGGCTCATTAACACGCTTGTCCCAACCAGGTAGCAGCCGTAATGTGCGACTATGTCAGAAGATGGCAGCCGTAATGTGCGACTATGTCAGAAGATGGACAGGAAGTGGAAGATTTAGATTTGGACTTCTCCAAGCGAGAGTTCAACGTTCATCATCGTGGTGGCAATTTCGGGGATTATGCACAGGTAGGTTGGTTTGACTGAGGTTGGCTAGGTCTGCCGTACTCTTGTTTGTTAGCAGTGGTGGGCTAGTGTGCATTGTCGGCGTGGGATGCATTGTCCAGCTAAATAGATGTGATTACCATACCGTACATGCTGGCAGGAAATCAATTGTATATATTTGTTTTGCAGTAATTGCACATAAAATATAGCATGCAGGTTGTGAGTAATGAGTTTTGATGATTAAATAACAGAATATTGCATTATAGGAGTTATATTATTTACCTAGGGATTGGTGGTGTGGCATTATATCTATTGGCCAATAATGAAACATGACAATCAAGCAATACATTATGATACACACTTTTTGAAATGGGAATCCTTAATTATTGGAATAAATACAGGTTACTAGATAAAGAGTCGCATTCCTAAGTATGTTCAAGGTTGCTTTACAATGTAAACATAATACGCTATAATATTGCAACATATTATATACCAGGTAATTTTGAAGACATCGACATAAACATATTAAAAACAAATGTAAAGATATTGGCGAACATGTTAAAATTAGTATAGAAATACTGGAGTAGGGTTCAAGATATTTTTTTAAATAATTAAGAGACCAGGGGCCGAGATTACGAAACTTTCTGAGTACGATTTCATACTCAACTCAGAATGTTGTTCATAAAACGTCATGTGACGTCATAATCTGAGCACAAAAACGTACTCCTGTGAGTAGGGCTATGACGTCACATGATGTTTTATGAACAGTGCCTTGAGTAGAGTACTGAGTAGAGTATGGGAAAAGTTTCGTAATCTCGGGGCCAGATTGAACACATAAAATTGGAGGAATAAAATGGTGCTAGATATTAATATTTAGTGGATTTAATAGAAAGAAATGGGTCTTTAGTAATGTTTTGAAAGTATCTGTTGTTTGGGGAATGAGTTCCACAAACTGGATGCAGAATATCTAAAGGATTTCTTGCCATATGTAGTTCTAGTTCTAGTTCTTGGTGTTACCAGGGTTAATGAGTTCATTGACATTGATCCTAAAAGTTCTACTTTACTTGGCTGTGCTCTCATATACTGCCTGACTCTGCCCAGTGTAATCAGATATTTAGAATATAAGGTCATCGGCAATTAATTCCCTGGCCCCAAGATTACGAAACTTTTCCGAGTACGATTTCATGCTCAACTCAACTTTTTGTTCATAAAAGGCCATGTAAATTTTGAGCTTGAGCATGAAATCGTTCTCAAAATGTTTTGTAATGTTAGGGCCTGGTTTACAGATCTGCCTACACAACTTTCGTGTACATTTTGGAAACAAAACAAATGTTAATGGTGAAAAAAAACAAGCCATATAATAGTTAATTCAATCAAATATTGTTGAAAAGTTGGGGGGAAAAAAGGTATAACATTTCCATGAATCAGAAGCACCAAAACCAACAACTCACTCTCTTGACCTATAACCTGTGGCCCTCAGAGATGTCATTTAACCCTCTCCATGCTGGAGGCAAACAGATGCTCTAATGAGCAGTGTCTCTCCAGCAGGGAGAGGGTTAAAGTATGGTCTGTTCTCTCAGCAGGGAGAGGGTTAAATTATATTCTGTTCTCTCAGCAGGAAGATGGTTAAAGTATGTTCTGTTTTCTCAGCAGGTTTCAGTAACCAATATTAGAAATGAAAAAAAACCTCAGCAATGCAAATTATGAGGAAACTATTTGTGATTAAATTACTTACACAGGAAATATATGTATAAGTAGATGTCAAGTGTCTCAGCTCATATTATGTATAGCACATGGAATCATCTATCCTGCCTACATTTACTGCCTACATTTACTGCCTACATTTACTGCCTACAAGTGCTGCCTACACATACTGCCTACACTTTCTGCCTACACATAATTGGCTCACACAGCTGTATTCAACATGAAGGTATTTATATATTATGTCTTAAATATTTATACAGTACTCCCCATCATCCTAGATTATTAATCTTGTTGGTACGGTCTCCATATGGAATTATGTTCACATCATTTGTAAATACCATATCTGGATATCCATACAGAATTATTTGCTTATTAGTAATCTTTTTGTGCCAATTTTCTAAAGTTACTGAAGTGTAATCGATATTGACCGTGAGGAACAATACTGCGGAGGAGGGTATGACTAGACGTATAAGGTTACACAAAAACTAATGATCTGAGTACCTTACGCAAGTACATGGACATTTAAACAAATCAATAGAATCTATAGTGTAGAATAGTGTAGAAATAATAAGGGTAGGTGGTAGCGCAGTGGTGAAACGTTTGGCCTTCGGAGCCAAAGGTTCCGAGTTCAAATCCCGTCTCTGGAGCCCATAGCGTCAATGTTTGCGAAACTTACCTTTCTGATGATGTTGATAGGATGCGCTGTCTGTAGAGTGGCAATGTAGATATTATCCTTGTTCTGTCATAACCAGTCGGTGCTTGCAGGTTTACTGCAACATTTAGAGCTATGGATGTTACAGGTTTCTGCCTGCCCTAAACTGACAATTTGTGATGCAAGTGAAATAATCTTGAAAGCAACTCTAAACCCCAATTTAAAAAAGAATAAGTACAAATATTCGTTGATTTGCGATAAAGGATATCTAAACCCTACTAGCAGTAAGGACATTGCTTTTCATGAATAGATAGTTACGAGCATGTTATCCAACTTAAAATTAAAGACACATTTTGTGTGTGGTTTGTCCGCATGCCTGGTTTTCAGGTGAATTTTTAGTTCGCACATTTATCCTGTTCCACGCACTTTGTGATTTAAAGCACAGAGGCCTGTTCAGGAGGGCGAGTTTACGCATGATGTCACATATGAAGTATGAACGTTTCCAAGGAGATTTCACGCGTGAACTCGTGTAAACTTGCCCTCCTGAACAGATCTCTGGTAGTCGCTGGCTACTTCTGACTGTTTTAAAGCTGGCCCAAACGCTATAGTGTGAATCCACCTTTAGGCACTACATGACCTAGCACCAGTATACCTTACCAACCTTACATGCCATTAAGATCATTACAGTCATCTGAAGAACATCTCTTTGTCATAAACATAAACAAACTCTCAAACCAAATCAGTCATCAGGCCCTGAGATTACGAAACTTTCTGAGCACGAAAACGTACTCAGATTATGACGTCACATGACGTTTTATGAACACAATTCTGAGTCGAGTACAGAAACGTACTCAGAAAAGTTTCGTAATCTCGGGGCCAGGTCCTTGCCTTGGAACAGTCCGCTCAGCACTCAGCACCTCAGTGCAGTTAAATCGCTCCTCTAAACTCATCTGTTCAGTAGAGTGTATATGAACTAGTACTATCAGAGACCCAATGCTCCGAGCAGGTAGCCCATAGCTGGATACCGGCACTTTATGAATGTATATTTTGATTGATTTGAAATAAATATGCTCAAATTTTACAATCTGTTTTCAGGCACGGTTGACTGACCGCGAGGAGATACGGAGAAAGCTGGCGATGGGGACAGACGAGGAGTATTATTACAATGAACGCACTTTCAAGAAGCCGAGCCTGCAGATGCGTCTGCAGAGTGGCATGAACTTACAGATATGTTTTATGAACGAAGCAGACGGCGACTCCTCCCAAGACCCTAATGTCAAAGGTCAAGATTCAGCAGAAGCGTCTATAGTGGTATGTTGTAGGAAGCAGCGGTATGACCCTGTTCTGTTGTAGGAAACAGCGGTATGATGCTGTTCTGTTGTAGGAAACAGCGGTATGAAGCTGTTCTGTTGTAGGAAACAGCGGTATGAAGCTGTTCTGTTGTAGGAAACAGCGGTATGATGCTGTTCTGTTGTAGGAAACAGCGGTATGATGCTGTTCTGTTGTAGGAAATGTCATACTTTCTGTAGATGTATGAAAGCTAAATTATTTCATTACATCAATTTAGCAAGATAATCTTTAGATATTATAATACATAATTTTATTTTATTTTCTCTAAATGATAAAAGAAAAGTAGTGAGAGAAAAATATCTAATAATATGTTCTATCATCATTACAAACAGTGATGTGCTTGCTAAATATAACAATAGTGCTTTAAATTGGTTTAAATATACTATAGACTGACTCGCATATTTTTTTTACCAACATCTGCCATTTTATTGGGAACACTAAGGATTATGGGAGGGAAATACAGAACATAAAATTGGTGTCAGTTCCTATAGTTCGACATGAAATCCTCTTAGGTGAAAGATTCCCACGGCAACGTTAAACTCCATAATCACCGACTCTAATGCTTGTCGCACATTAGCGATTTCTGTCACCGATGGAAAATCGCAACTCTGCTGCATTGGATGGCGACTGCGATATTTAGTCGCGCCGACCAATCACACAATATCTAGCATGTTTTGATATTTGGAGCACCGCACACCAGGCGATCGAAATCCAACGCAAATTGGTGACGCGTCGCGACGGAATACTCTAGTGTGCGGCCAGTATTAGTCGTCAGTAGAGCTGCCAGAATTTATATTAATACCAACCAACATTCCCAATAACATCCTCCCACGTATTCACCTAGAGTATTTTTTCTGGACACCAAACATTGATATTTTAAGTCGTGTAATGAGTTGAAGCCAACAGCTTATTGAAAAGTCATGCGCAGACTTTTCCCAGGGGAGTTGGCTTGAGTCAGATTAGTCGACAAACTGTCATGATTGTCTTTAAAAGTCTCCTGATTACGGTCTCAGTGTAATGCTCAGGGTCGTGGAGACTACGGCCATACAGTCTTGAAGCGGTGTCTCATTGACTGAGACCTCAGCCATACCATTGGTCATACCATATCAGTCATACCATCGTGAAAGCACCACTTTTCGTTAGCTCCCACTGGGGCATGGCGAGACAGATTTCTGTGAAAGCTTGCTGCGCTTCGTAGAAATGTCAGCCAGAACCACGTTGTCCCTAGAGTAACCGTGACAGTCACAACCAGTTTTATTGTTTTTACTAACAGCAACTTGTCACAAATGGGTGAAAGATTCCTGCAGCGACATTAATCTCCACTGACCTACCAGTTACATTGATTATTATTGGTGTTACTCCCTAAGTTACATTGAGTGCTATTGTTGTTACTCCCTAAGTTACATTGAGTGTTATTGTTGTTCCTTCCTATAAGTTACACTGACAGTTACAATGAGTGTTATTGATGTTACAGTGCTTCCTCAATATAACGCTGAAGTTGGGGTCCATGACATGCCACCCGCGTTATAATACCCACATTATATCAACGAATATAA
>JAVCKZ010107061.1:0-10537 GCA_034780755.1 Lepetodrilus elevatus
AGAGAGAGAGAGAGAGAGAGAGAGAGAGAGAGAGAGAGAGAGAGAGAGAGAGAGAGAGATGACGTTAGGTCGTCGATAGATAGCTTGTTCCCCTGCGCGATTACGTAGTTGCTGATGAACGCCGGTGACTTATTTGGTCGCCGGTAATCGTGTATACTTTTGTCCAGCGACTCTGTAGGTACGTCATTAGAGGTCGCCATTGACTTTGTAGGTCGCTGGTGACTTTGCATGTTGTCAGTTAGAGTGGTGAAGTGTAGGTCGACGATGACTTTGTAGGTCGCTGGTGACTTTGTAGGTCTTCAACGTAATCTGTATAATCGCGTTGGTATATCCACAATGTGCATCAATCATTCATCAGACGCATTCATCCTAAATAAAGTTTTTGGCTTACAAACAGACAGATATACGAAGCGCCTACGTATTGAATGTTACTTGTGATCAAATCTCGTAAAACGGGGATAATCATATTCAAAGTTCATGTCATCTCGCATGATATGTATTACATCAATAATAAAAACAATATAACAAAATTTAATCTCAAAATCCAAATAATCTTGACAAGAACAGTATACTAATGAATGATGTATTCGTATTGGCTCTATACAAGAACATACATCTTAATGAAGACATTATCATTTTATATAAAGCACCCATGGTGGTGATGCAGATGATTCTGATGATGATGATTATCATTAATGTTAGTAGTACTTAGTAAAATAATAGTAGTAGAAGAAGAAGATGTAGCAGTAGTAGTAGTGATACATAGACTACTAGTAGTGCAGTGGTAGAACGTTAGACTTCGGAGTCAAAGGTTCCAGGTTCAAATCTAGCCCCAGGTGCCCGGCATCAATGTTCGCGAAATTTACCTTTGGAGTCAAAGATTCCAGGTTCAAACCAAGCCCCGGGTGCCTTTCTGACGCGTTATTGATCGGATGTGCTGTCTGTAGAGTGGTAATGCAGTTATCACCCTTGGTCGGTCAGTACCAGCCGGTGCTCGCAGGTTTACTGCAACATGTTGCGTTATGGATACTCCGGGTCTCCTCCTGCCCTTAACTTGAGACACGCATTGTAATAATTAAGTATGTTCTATATGGAGTAAGCTATCATGCTTATTTAAGATGTCACTTGCTTAATCCTTCAAGGTGAAAGAAACATCCGTTTAGGACTCACGTCAGGAAATCGTAATTAAACTTGATCCCCGCGTGTGTCACAAAAATTAGTCAAACTATTTCAAAGTCCAATGTGGTTACGAGAATAAATACGAAATGCACCGATTCCTATTTTCGTCATGTCTTGTGCTGAATTTGTCCGTAAATTCCCGACAATTTGAGAGCAGTATTGTGTTACGGGAGTAATCTGTTGGAATGTTTTCTAGCACTCCAAGACTATGATTTCCCCACTGCTCTCAATTAGGCATCTTTACTTAACAGATCGATGAGTGAAGAACGTGATCAGAAGCAAGCGAACTGTATACGACTGTAGGTTGCATGAGAACTTCCGGTCTGCCCTAGGGGTTTCCACATACAGTACTTGTGATAATACTAATTTGCGCGGCAATGCTGTTAAAAACATGCATTACATCGGCAGTGGATTTGAATTCAGGTGAAAGTATATAGTATCTGCCTAAAATAATAATTATTAAAAATTGTGGGTTTTTTAAAAATATATCATCGTGCATGTAACCCACGGGGTACAGGTCTGTAAACAGTGCACCGTGGGGTACTAATTACATCACTATCTGTCGACAACATTCAATTTCTTTATTGCGACAGTGGTCGGCATCCGTCTTCTGATCATGACCAATCGTTGCGCAGTGCTGTTGAAAAACCTGGCTCTTTTTTTGTACAGCCCAAGGCTGAACTTAACCAATCAAAATCGGCATATGCAGACACACCATTGACGTACTCTATCACATAGTATTACAGAATACGGGAAGCTACAATGTGTACGCATGTATACGGATACGACTATAGCATTGCATATATACTAAGAATCATACAGATACGATTATATAATTATATTAACAATATTATAGGAAAATAACTGACTTTTAAATATTTTAAATATTCAGCTAGAAATGCGAGTTGATTCAGAACAATATTTGTCATTGTTCAGAACGGGTTCACGTCCCTAAGCAAGGCGAAATGAGGCTGGTTATTGCATAACGAGTGAATGCTAAGGGCAGAACGTGCCACTCTTGCCTGTGGCTCGGAGCTACGGACAAATCCAATTATTAAAGGAATTTTTTAAGGCTTGATTTTACTGGGTTTAAGGAGGATATGTATAGGAATGCTACGAGGTCCCAATGCCCCCGAAGCACGTATTGAAAGTTGGATGCAGCGTCAAGTGTGTGCGTATGTGCATGTGTGTGTGTACACGTAAGCTTCGGTCCTGTTAGAGGCAGCGGTTAGCATGTTTTTATTTTATAGTAATCTATAGGATTTGACAGCAAGCAGTCAACGATGTATTATTCTTGAGAAACTGTTAGCTCCTATGATTATTAGTTGGCTGAATTTGCATTTAAATCAGTTTCCAAGATTATGTCATTCGAATCACGGTGTGTATGTGGTGTGTGTACTTCCCTGCTCGTACACTCACGCTTGACAGTCGGATGGCGGTACTAGCTCACTGGAATATTATCCCGCAGTTCGCACACTCAGACTTGTCCGAAATGCGGTTTACAAATAAATAGCCATATTGAGATGTCGTAAACAGGAACAGTTCTAGGCAAAGCTCGTTAAATTGTAACTCGATTACAATAACGGTCTGTATTAAATAGAACTATCAGATGTCTTAACACCACAGCCAGACATTTCAGCAGAGAGCTGATTTGAAGAAAGGGCGTGAATCCCTGCGTCTTTTCAGGAGACGTATGGCACCATATCGACACAGCCCTCTCCTTTAGATCCAGTCCGAAATTGCGAAATAATTCAATTTCCTGTTTTTCTTTGAACAAGTCCCCAATCCATTACCTGTGTTTTGTGGCATTGTTGGGAAACTGTCCATATGTAGATACACACGTGCTCGGTCCTTTTGTTTCACGACCCCTGGCGGTCAGACACAGCGCGTGCTGCCGCTGTGAGGAGTTTGCTGCCAGACCGGACGATAAGGTCAAGGGTTATCTCCCCTACAAAAGTAGACAGCTTCCCTGCCCGGGCAATTCGAAGCAGTTACCTCCCGTCGCTCAAACTGCCACTTCAAAGCCGTCTGAGAATTGTGAGCAATGACAGCTAGCTTGAGTCTTCGGGATGGCAACCAGTTGCATAAGCTACGCAATCCTATTATAAAAGTACGCGGAACAAAAAAAAACATGTATTTTCACAATAATTGAAAAAAGACGATCCTCTGTGAATATATAATGTAAGAACGTTATAAGCAGAACGATTGATATAAACTACCCAATTTGCTTGCGTATACAGAGGCCGCTGGTCAATATTTAGACTTTTCATTGGAGACCAGTGCCCAAAATGTGAGCAATGGTCTGCAGTCTATAGGTAAGCTGATTGGGAAGCAAGTTGATATAGTTGATGCAATTGCGAACTGCTGAAAGCATTCATAGTAGACGTCAAGCTTATATGTAGGTCAACTAACGTAGTCCTATACACGACGGTGACCTACATCTTCGTCAGACAGTCACAAAACCCATCCCTTTTCGAAAAGAAATTGCCGACGTAATATGGAAAAAAAGTACATTTCAATAAGTAGCATACGACCTTAAAATATCGTATTCAGTATTATCGTTGTGTTGTGTCGCACATGGTCCAGTGCTTTCAGACAATAATTATACAATATGATATATGAAAATAAAATGTTTCGTCTTGCTGTAAGCAAAACATTTTATGCATCTGGGATTTACTTTCATTTTGTTTTACTTGACTTCGTTTCGTTTCGGTTAGGTTCGGTTCGTGTTTTTCTTTTTTTTCTTTTTTTTTCTTGCTATGTTATTTTTCTCTTGGCATCATTACTCCTTGCTTCTAGAGGGAATGGTCATTATTGGGACCGTTATTGCATAAAATTCCCTCCGGAGTCGGGGAATAAACAACCCAGCTGATTCGTTGAATCCAATTGGTGTGATTACCTCGGCTGCCGTAGTTACTCGCTGCAACTATATGACAAAAACATATTGGAGTTACTGGGTCCGACCCCTAGTGGGATTTTCCGGCATTAAACAAGAGCATCCTTTGGCTTCAACTAATTGGATTGCCTTTCTTTAAAATTATTTTTCGGTTTCAAGGGAAATAGACGTAGAAGAAAGAAATTGCATCTTACTTATGATGATGCGTACGTACGGAATTTAAAGTAAACCTATACACTAGTCGTGATTTCTGGTAGTTCTATTGACAGGCGAAATGTGCTTTGGTAAATGCATTTCAATGTTTCGGATATATACGGTGTGGGCCTCAACGGAGTCTAGACTCTAGACAAGTGTATTATGCTATATGGTCATTATCATGATCATTCTAGATGTCCTATGTATATGGTCTGTTATCATCACGTTGCAGCAGCGTACTTTGGTCCAGTGTGATGAGATAATAACTCGGCGTTAGACTAAAAACTATATGTGTATACCACTGTCATAGATGCTTATATTGTGTGCCTCTTTCAATGGACAAAGCAGTGCGCAGCTGTTCGTTGAATATACTAACCATAGCACATCATACTCATAGTCCAACCATTGTGTACCTCTTCACCGCAGACCAGCAACTAGTTACTTTCACCCACAGACCAAACATGCTGACATTGTACCTCTTCATCATTAGCCTACTTCGGGCGGATTCTCGAAGATCTAGAGCAATGCTAGAGTTCGCGCAAAGTCGCGAAAGCAATGCTAGAGTGACGTCACGAACTAGTTACTTTCACCCACGAACAGCTGCGCACTGCTTTGTCCATATATAGGACGGCCCACGAAGCACGAAAGCTTGTTTAGCAACAACTAGACATGTGCAATGACACTTCCGGGCTAAACTAGCGTAACCGCGCGAAGTAGGCCAACATATACAAAGCAATATGTACCTCTTCATCATAAGCCAAACATGATGCACCTCAAATGCATAACATACCAACCATTGAGCACCTCTTTAGAAGGGGTCCTCATGCCTGTGTATTTTGTCCGTAGACCAACCATTGCATACCTCTTGTGATATTAAACGTATGTATTGTACAAAAAGTGCAAGTGATTGGTACATATATAAGCCAGTACGGCTTTTGCCGGTACCGCTCCCATTACAAACAAACCTCTTTGCGATGGCTATGTCAATATTTGTGCATTTGTCCACAGACCAACCACGGTGTAATTCTTACGTGTACATCTCTACACCATAATATAATAACCATTGTGTACCTATTCCCCATAGAGCAACCATCATATGTACAACTCTTATTTGCATCTCTTCATAGTGTAACTATTCATCTAGTAACCATTGTGTACCTCTCCATCGTAGACCAACCATAATGTACCTACATTTACCATAAACGTGGGCTAACAAAGCACACCAATAGTCATCATCATATAACAGTAGACAGTCAGCGCGTCCATCTCTACTGTATAGACTGCAGACGAGACAAGCCATATTGCTAATGGCGAGGTCTGGAGAGAAAAGTCTCATCCACAACCGGAGCGCTTCAAGACAAGATTCGCTCTGTTTATATAATCACAGTTACTGAGAAATTGTGGTCACTCGCAAAACAAAGTGCCGGGCTATTGTCACCTATTTATGGGGCTATTTCGGTGCCGCGGCGCGAAAGTGACCACTTTGTCTTCATGTAGGAGATCACGTAGACGGATGGCCAACTGGTTTGCGGAGTAAAAAGTCCGATAATAGGAGCATAGCTCTAGACGTTTGAGAACATACATTATGTTCTCGCTGAAAAGTGATGCTCCTATAGATATGTCTTCATTTAGAAGCTTAACAGACGAATAAGAGACCGTATAGATAGCACCATATATATGAGATTAGAGTTTAACGTCTGATACGAAACGCCAAACGGCGGTGAGACAATCTTATAGTCTATATAGGTGATAAGGGATAGGCAACGGCTTGTCCTTTAATAACATGTATGTTGAGCGTAATAAATTCATGGATGTATACAACTCATGTCTGTCTCTTTCTCAGTTTGTCTTTCTAAATTGCTCTTTATTATCTCTTTCTCACTCTTCCTCCTCTCTCTCTCTCTCATTTTATCTAGAGCTCTCTTTCTCTCTAACCCTCCCCTCTCTCGTCCAACTTCCCTCTCGATCTCGATCAGTCTTCTCTTTCTCTCCCTCCTCTCTCTCTCTCTCTCTCTCTCTCTCTCTCTCTCTCTATCTCTCTCTCTCTCACACACACACACACACACTCTCTATCTATCTAGCTCTCTATCTCTCAAAATCAACTTTCAGCAACGTATTGTAACTTTTTGACTGCTTGAATCAATCTTCCATCAGTTAGTGATCATGTGTTCCCTAATGCTAGCGGTATATGAAAATATATTACTTCCCTAGCGTTTAAAATAGGCTTCCTTTGGGTAACTGTAGAATATTGATTGGCGTTATTGTTATCTGGGACCGACAGGTCAGGACTTTCATTTTACAATTACAGTAGATTTAGGCCGGACGTAAACTGGGCCGGACATCGAAGGTCTATTAATATATAACTAAATCAAGTTCGAACGCACAGGTTCGCAGCAAAGTAGTTTACGTAAGAAGTCAAAATAGGTCCACATTATACTTCTTCGTGGCGTTATTTTTCATGAAACTATGCTTCTTTTTCTCTGAGGTAATCAATTTAATTATGACTAATGCAGTTACGCTTTCCTGAAATATGGGCTATTTTTTTTGTACGACGGGGGGTTATCCTTATACGATCCGATCGCGATTTGAAAACTGGAGACACTTTTAACCCTCAGGCTTAAGCTTTGACTACCGCTGGCACACATGCAAAGAACCTTGCGACAAATGTAACATCCCAATATTAAATGCGATTTAGGGAATATCTAAAATGGGACAGACCTGAAAGGCGTGTGCGCTTATGGGATCCCTGCCTGTGTCGGTTTCAAAGCGTCACCCTTCCGAATTTTGACGCTCATGGATACCTAATCTGAGCATTTGAGAACGTAAATAGGCCAAGTCTTAGTTGTGCAATTATCGAGTTTATAGACGTGGGCAACAGGGAATCCACTGAGCTTTGTCGGATCAGCCCTACTATCCGTGGAGCGTTTGGGACAGACGACTAACGCTCTGTAGGAGATCGCTAAAAAGGACACCGGCGCATGCCCCGCAAGACAATAAGCCTGTTGATGATTGTCATAACTTACCATTCCGAAACTTCTCTTTTCATCTATTACGTATATCACAGCAGAAAATGTTGGGTGTCCTCTAATTAGGTGTCCGGACTAGGACACCCGTACGTGGATGCTCAAAACACCGGAAGTGAAAGTCTACTCTCAAGATTCTGTTATTATTGTGTTGCTGTGTATCTAAAATAAATGTATATATCCAGTCTTGGATTTGATTCGCATTGCATATGACAGTAAACAAGATAATCTGCATACTACCAGCACGATGATGTAAAAAGAACTTCTCAACGAGGTTTTCTATCATTCATCCCACATTAAAAAGTAACTTTCTCTCATGTGTGGTCTCCACAGCCCAAAATGGCTTTAAGCACACATGCGGATGAACAGATGAACGAAATACACATGACAGAATGATTAACGATGTGATCACTACTTAATTCGACTCACGAACGAGAATGCTATTTTTCTCCTAATATCCTTCAACGTCACACGTTGGATTTTTTCTATTTAACTTTTGATAAAGATGTTCGAGGAAATCACAGATTAGTGCCACCGCGTGAATCTACTGAAATCATGCGACCAACGTGACGCAAATAGTGACGTTAACTTTTCTCTCTATCACAATACCATAAAGAGGGAATATATATATATAGTTAGACGTCACTTCCGGTGATGATAAATCCGGTATGCAATACGTCCGGTGTATAATTATTTCCAAACGTCTACTTCTTTATTTTTTTCTTCTCATACCTCTCGCATTTGTCATTAAATGCTCAAAAGAAATCTGTATGATGATTAGGAAATGGCATCCGATTTATGCTCCCATAATCTCGGAGCTTTTGCTTCATTTTCTTTGCCGCCATGTGTGATTTTCCTAAATGAGCCCCAGTAATTATGTATCCCGATCACGTGTTCGTAGGAAAAGTTAAAGGTCATTTCGTAACACTAGTCTATATATAGCTGTTGTGTAAGCGTAATTGGATGAGATTTCACTCAACCCCACCAAAATATTTCTTTTTTAAATGTACAATAATATATATAAACGTTCTTAGATGATTGTGTAGCGTTAGTCTGACCTGCAACTTCCATGTCGATATATACATAAATATGGATGAGCTAACCTTCACAAAAACAAAATTGGATGGGAAGATCAGAGAGATTCTGAGGATGAAGAACGGTTGCATCTGCACCAATATTATAAGGCAGCTACTGCATGACCTTGTCATTTGTTACTACGGTGATTGCAATTGCCGCAAAGGACGATCGAAACCTATAGCAAGGCGCACACGTTAAAAAATATCCCTCTACTTAAATTAACAGTCTCGTTTATTTGATCAGACGGGGATGAAGTGAAATAGATTAGTGATAGGCGTAGTATTTTATTGATGATCTGAAGGAAAGACAACATATCGATACGGTCCTCACAGTAGAAGGCTTGTCCTAGGAGAGATAGGACGTGAATCTCGATACAGCCTTGACGCGCATCTCGTCAGAAAACGATCTCTCCTGTTTGACGTCGATTGAGTATTGACGGTTAGTGAATAAGATCCCCCTCCTCCCCCGCAAACTCGCCCACCCCCCACCCCAACCCTTTTGCATAACGTGCCAGCGGCTCGAATATTTATATTGAAATTATTAAATAATCAAATCTGACTCAGATTCGTATAAAATTGTTGATTATTTTAAAATTGCTTTAGGTGATGTACAGTAAAGCATATCTAACAAGTTCATACATGGCATTTCTTCTCGTAACTTCGAGTTTCTCCCATGACATGGCTTGGCCAGCGTACAACCTTTAGGCTCATATATATTTTAGTATTAATATTCATTGCTGGCAGGTTTACTGCAACAATAAGCGCTACGGATGTTTCGGGTTTCATCGTGCCATAAACTGACAAGTCGTGATATTAGTGAACTAATCTAGAAAGCGACTCTAAACCTCAATTGAAAAACAAAGAAAACAATTAAACTATTGATAACAATTATTAGAATATACGCATTTCGATGGGTATTTTTCAAAACTATGCGTCGATTCTAGAGATTTGATTGGTTGATTGATTGGTGAAAAGTGTTACACCCCGGTTTGCCTACTCATACCATTTATGACCTCATAATGAGACATACATGATTGTGACGTCATTGCAAACGACATCGACATAGGACGTTAGAAAGTCATTTCGGCATGAATATCCACAAATCAGACACGTTTACTATTACGATTTTGGATAAATTCGTTGCCAGCGTGATTTCCGGGGTGTACGGGTTTTTACAAGCTGAAATTTATGGTTGAAAAACCCCGTACATCCGGGAATCACGCTGGTAACTAATAATATCGGTACAATGGTGTACTTCAAAGACTAATATTCACGGGTACGAACGTCATGACTCCTATAATAGTTCATCATACCTCAGACCCAGACGATTAAACACGATTTAAATATCAGGAATAGTAATACATACATATCTGGTGATTGGTCACGTTTCTGCATTTCTAAATTAGATCTGACAGTTCCAATTTGTCTAACTGAATCAAAGGTTAATAACGAAGAAATCGGGTTGCCCCCGCGAACGTCTCTTAGGTACATAGACAGGGGTCAAGGTCAGTAGCCGTCTGATCGGTAACAGTTCCCTCCCTTAGCCTCTGGCTAAAGTTAACCTAGGAATCAGACGAATCCAATAATACAAGACGACCTCCGTGTTCTGTCTTGAGGCCAGGTCATCCCAGCGCATGGCAAATGCACTGTCTGTCAATATGTCGCGGGATTGAATACCTAGCCGTATATGCGGTTATATACTCAACAAAATACATTTACAACAGGCATACGCTATTTTGTAGTGAATGCTTTTTACCTAATTTAGGTACTCGGTTTTAAGAAACTGTGGTCCATATTCTCGAGAAGTTCGTAAGTACTAAGAATTTGCCTAACTGGGTTTCTGCTTGTGGCAATTTTAAATAGTATATATTTTCTGACTATAAAGGAAATAAATAAGAAGTTATTAAATTACGAAGTGTCGAGAATACCGGCCGTGGTGTTGTTATTCGTATACTCACAGCAAACCTAGTTATGTGTTCTGTTCCAGGATCAGTCTAGATCCTGGCAGGACACCTTCAACTCGGGTGTCCTGGTGTATTTTTGAGCATCCATTTTGAGTGTCCTGGCCCGGACACCCTAGCGTATTTTTTCTGTGTGTGTGTGTGTGTGTGTGTGTGTGTGTGTGTTTAAATGCTTTGACAGTCGCCTTCCAGCACAGCTGATTTCGG
>JAVCKZ010107072.1:0-10536 GCA_034780755.1 Lepetodrilus elevatus
TACTACTACTACTACTACTACTACTACTACTACTACTACTACTACTACTACTAATACTAATACTACTAATACTACTAATACTACTACTACTACTACTACTACTACTACACCTGCTACTACTACTACTATTATTACATCTGCTGTTACTACTACTACTACTACTAATAATAATAATAATAATAATAATAATAATATTAACATTATTAATATTATTATCATCATCTGCTGCTACTACTACTACTACTACTACTACTACTACTACTACTACTAGGCAATAATAATAATAATAAGAAGAAGAATAAAAAAAGAAGAAGAAGAATTAGAACATCATCATCATTATCATTAGTGGTAGTAGTATCATTATTAATATAGTAAATGCCATTAAACAAATATAATGTGCACCAATGAACACTATATGTTATGAAAAACACCATTAAACAAGTATGAACTATAAATTGTTTCATTAAATGGTAATATCATTTTATGTCATGTGTTGTAGAACATGTCATCTTACTTTCACATGACAAAAATATACACTAAAATAGATTGATAAATGGCTTAAAACGTAGTTTCCAGAACAATATTAAAAAGTCAACCTATTAAACTATGCTGACGGGAAATATATGTTAAAGCTTTCGTATACATGCACTTTCAAACACAGCATTATTCATATGCATACGCGTATTGTCATTCGATAATAAACAATCAAAATTAGGCTAATACCGGAAACACTTATAGTAATTTATTGTAAACATCTTGAACATCGATTAGTTAATATATCGATATCGAAAAAATATCTAGACCTATGTTCATTATTAAATGGAATGGTATTAAACAAAACATAGTACTATACTGTAATAATTATTTATTACTGAATCCATGCTTTCCCACCACTTAATATGCGCCACATATAAGAAAACGATTAATCGATGTTAATGTATTATTCTCATACTAACGTTTCCTGTATGAACTAAAGAAAAAGAAAATGTATATTAATTAACCATAAACCCTGAGAAATGTCTGTGTACGGGTAGCAACCTATCCTAATATTGATCAATAACAGTAACAGAACTTGTAACCTATTAATTCTAACTGGATGTTATCAACTAAAGTCTGTAACATCGTGTAACATTGACACTCTTTTTTAAACATGTTGAAACATATATTTTCAGATATCACAGTATTAAAGAAATAAACCATAGCTATTTGGTATTGTTATTATTAATTTTAGATTTGATTAATCTGAATAATATGTCATGAATGACTAAAAGGGGAAAATTCGTTGATTGTAATACTGAAACAATTCAACAAACAATTCAACCAGGATACGAACATTGACAATCTTTTGTAACATGTTGAAACATATATTTTTCAGATATCACTGGAAAACATAACTATTTATTTAGTATAGTTGTATTAATTTTAGCTATAAAAATTCTGAATAAAACATCGATTACATGAAGGACTAATGATGTTATTAATTGATTGTAACAATAAAACAGTTCAACAAACAATTAAGCCAATATACGAATATTAACCGATAACGCTAGCAGCTGGTTTTAACCTGCGGACAGTACAAACATGATCATTAATCTGGAACTTAGAAACAATCGAAAAACGGACACACGTGATACGTACTTTCATGAATTATCCACATTTTTGCAGGAAATAATCCGGAGATATTTAGCTCTGTGAGTGTACTCCTTTCGTGTGAGATGGCAATTGCGCTAATACTGTCGGCTAGGCTATGCTAGAGACGATGGCCCTCTTCTTTAGCTCTCGAAAAACACTTAGCGATATTCGAGCACGGCGCGCTGAGAACAATGTTGTCCGATTTACTAGTTGGGTCTTGCCACAATAAAATCTTTGATAAAATATTGTAGTTAAATCATTCGTTATGTTCCGTGTGATAATACGTGTTAAAACTATTGGAATTAATTATAATCCGATTAGTGGGTATTTTAAGTGCGCTTCTGGTATTTCGGTGAATTCGTTTTAAAGTGGAAATGGGTTGGGTTTTTTAAATTATTTTTTTAACAATATTTGTTAAGTTTCTTATAATTCTCATGTTTAAGTATCCACATTATTAATGTAATCGTATTAGTATCACTGGAATAGAATAAATATTATTAATGAAACTGATAAATAAGAAAACGTGGAACATATCATTCTTAAATAAAATCTCCAATTAACTTAATTGTATTCTTTATGTTTTAATCTTATCTCTCGTTGTTAAATTATTTGTTTAAGCCTTCATATACATATGTATGGCTATTTGTAATCAAACATACGTTCATAATAATACGATTTCCTCAACGATTAGTAAAGACATGTATGGCAAAATGTCTTATGTTGGCAACCTACCGATTTTATTCAACACAATTACCAATTATCTATAATAAATACGTATGAAAAAAAAATACTGCAATAGTATTTCTTAAAACAAAATATTGCATTTAAATTCATATGTTTAATAAAATTTGTAAATATAGTTTTAAAAATTGAATTCATTTTTTTAATGATGCTTTAATAATCTATAGATGTATACAGATAAGTCGACCTTGCAGGTGCAATCACGTGACACGTATATACATGAGTGGCATCACTGCATGTTCCACAGGTATGTCACACTCTTGACGGCGACAACATATGTGTCACGTGATGATTGGACGAGCTCAGAGGGGAAGTTACAGCAGAGAGTGGTGATGTCCACGTTCGACTCCCGTTCCTCTGATAAAACTCTGGCACATGTCAATAGATATCAAATCAATTTAGATAAAAAAAATTCTTCTCTCTTGACCTATTAACCTTCCCAGGGCCAGTGGGTTTGTTTAGGGACAGTTACACAATATGCTATTGATGATTGCATTCGACTAATGTATTTAGGGCAAGATACATGAATACGAAAAAAGGGAGCTCGAATTGTAAATTAGGTGAATGCGCAAAGATAATAGTATGCCCAAATAAAGATAAATGAAAGAAAATTGATGTGTGTGTTTTTAAGTTATGTATTTATTTTAACTGAATATGCGTTAGGAATAAGTAATCTATGGAATTGACAATTTGAAAGACATGTGTCACGATATTAAAGAAAGTTGTCAAAAACCTTAAATAGTTATCCGGATTAAAATATTAATAAAGTTCATAATAGTCGTTTCTAAAACATTTCCTATTATTCGTAACGAAAGATTTACGACGTTTTCAACCGAAATATAAATTATTCCAACTATTTTCATATTTGTGTCCTTCATTTTCTTCTTCTGCATACACATTCCTAGTTTGAATCCACACACCTGTGTTTACTTACACATTTACTGCGTTTCTACCCGGCTAATCATATTTATCTCTGTACCCGGTGCCCCCACCCCATCCCGACACCCCTTTCATACCTGGACGGGTACCACAGTACCATACCTACCCAATTAACCAATTAGAGAAGCACCCACCACAATATACCCACAGATGGGGGTCATTTAAGGATATGCAAATCTTCCAGGAGTGTCAATATTTGGGGAAAGAAATACTCGCTAGCAACAGCTATGGATACATGGACGTGTTTGCAGGTGTAGTAATTGTCTAGTCATTGGTCGTGATGTGTACCGTGGATGTATACTTCCGCATCTCTGGTCATGTCCGTAAATGAGAAAAATAATCTCATATCGTTAATAGAAACAACTATAAATTTGTGTCATTTTTAGCAAGTAGGCCTACAAGTAGTAGTAGTAGTAGTAGTAGTAGTAGTAGTAGTAGTAGTAGTAGTAGTAGTAGTAGTAGTAGTAGTAGTAGTAGTGTTAGTAGTAGAAGTAGTAAGTATATGGACGATGATGATGATGAAGAATGCTGTGCGAAAACTTCCTATCTCTCTCTCTCTCTCTCTCTCTATTTCTCTCTCTCTCTCTCTCTCTCTCCCTCTCTCTCTCTCTGCAAAAGTTCAAGGTAACACGAATTTAAGGTCTATTTATCAGTCGGGGCATGAGATATATACTTTGCTGTCTACCCCTAAATCTTGTTAGTTCGCAGGTAGACCCCTGTCTGAGAACAGTAGTTCTTTGTTGTCGTGTAAAGGCCGTGTTCAACGTATGAAATATAGGTTCTTCCTTATCATATCTGCGCACGGGTATAATAAGTGTATGTATACCTAGTAGACCTGATCAGACTGTACCTCACCTAAACCTGATTGACAAGAAACTTAAACTCCGGGGTACACCTGTATATTGCTATACCGGATGTACTTGATGACACTTTGGGGTGCGGGTTGAACACGGCAGATAGAGAGAGAGAGAGGGGGAGAGAGAGAGAGAGAGAGAGAGAGAGAGAGAGAGATATGGGGGTGGGTGGCTCGAGATCGGAATTATTTGACAACCTATTCCAGTAGTTTCTTCCTTCATTGACACATGTAGGCTATTTCTCTAGTTAGCATAAGCGTTGATGCCGATCTTTCTGGAACGATTCCTATATGATATGAGGAGGTATTGGTCTATGGCTTTTGGTCAAAGAATTGGTGCAGAATCCCCAAATCAAAGACGGAGTGGCCTTTATTATGGCGAAGTTACGGAAACACTGCATACTGCTTGGAAGCTACTAACGTTAACTGTCCCGCCATATGAAGGCAATAACAAGCAAAACAAGTGTATATTTCAGCATTTTACTGAAACAAAATGAGGACAGCACATGGTATGATAAATTAATGATGGATACATAACAAAATATCATCGGTGGAGTCTTAAATACTAGGCTAGCTTCAACAGTTTCCTTAAGATGATAATTATCATAAACATACCTGAAGGATCACAAACAAGGACAAGCACATAATTCTAACATAATAAATTAACCCCCCTTTACATGATGCCACAATAGTTTGTTAATTATAAGAAAGTTGAAAAATACATATCTAATTAATCATGAATATGATTACAATTAATGCCAAATACATATTTTTGCAAATATTCAATTATTGTTTATTACAATCCCAAATCTTAAAACTCCATGACTTATGAACACATACAGTAGTCTACAAGAGAACAACTTCCAAGTAAAGAGATTCGATCATTGAATGAACAACAAATTCCTGGCATTATCTGAAAATAAGCAGAATATTTTGATAATGGAATATATTATATTTTAACACAAGCAGCATCTAAATGTTAGTGAATCTAAAAAGAAAATATTAATAAATTAAAAGCTGAAATATTTGAGGCAGCACTAATAGTACTATAAGTAGTTAGTTGCAGATTACTTATGGGAGAACCCACAACAGGCTTAAATTAATGAAAGTGTCATATTTTAGTCCAAGCATAAATCAGGAAATACACCTTAGTTTTATTATAACAGATATGATCATACACAATTTATGCCAGGACGGCCTTTCGCGATTCGCAGGCCAAAAGATGTTTGTGAATTAAAATTCCCAAAGATTGTCACATACTGTAAATCACGAAATTAACGCGTCACTAATTTAATGCGACCTCTAGATTTTATACGTAAATGCGACATCAATAAAATGCGAACGACCATGTCTCCATTCATGTTTGTTAACCAGTCTTACCTTTAACGCGCAGCAATTAAATGCGACAATACTGCGGTCGCTTTTTTCGCATTAATATTCTGCTCGCGTTAATTTCATGATTTACAGTACTTAACCTTGAATGCTTACAATTGAACACACTGCGTCCACAAATATTTATTAATACAGTTTCTCCACAACCTGCAAGTATTGAATTAGTTACATGAAGTGATCACCACATTGAATAAGAAATATGAGAGATGTTACCGGTATTTCGACGTTTGCTTGCTATCTGGGACAAGCAGACCTTGACTATGAAAATCCACAAACATGAATGACAAACATATTATAAGACATACTAATAGGATCTACAATATCTGAACAAACGGTCTCATTTATTATTCATGATTGTGAGAAATAATATTAGCCTTTCACACCCTTTTCCCCCACATAATCTCAACCCTTATGCAACACAATTAAACAAGTGTTTTCAATAATGTTTAACTCTTCCTTGACAGAATCCAGAAATCTGACTAATATTAAAAGTTTGACTAGGGACACACCCGAATGTGGGTGACAAATAAGTAAAACAAATGTCAATAAATAAGGCATCTACAATAATTACTATGTCAAAAATCAACACAACAGATGTATATTGAATAAATAGGAAAACAAGACAGGAAGCAGGTAGCTGAATACTGGTATATTTACGTATAGGTACCGCATCCTTAAATCAGATAATTAAATACCGTAATCTATGTTTTATTAGTGTCAGATAATTAAAGGACCACTGACGAAAAAATTATAAAAATAATTTAAAGACTGAGTGATTTATTGTTTTAATGTCATAGTGGAAATCTTTTACTTATCTGCTAGGAATATTGTTTTACATCACAGCGGGAATCTTTCACCCAAACGTGACTATACAGCGAGGGATGAGAACTATTTAATAGTACAAGGCATAATAAGGGCCTCCTCATATCAGGTTAGTATAGCTATGGAACACTATACGTCTTAGTATGGCAAGTGGTCTATGAAGTACGGTTAATACAAAAGCTGTGGGGTTAGGAATGTCAAGCTCAACACGGGAATAGATCTATGATCATCATTACAGTAGTAAACAGTCCAACGCACTAACCATCAAACTTTCCACACATTTCATTCCCACATCTCAATGTGTGTTTAAACCGATACAAAATAATACATTTTCGCACATAATATACATAAACACATATATAAATAAGGACAGTAGACTTAAACATTGTATATAACAGTCTATATAAAAAGAAACACAATGTTCTTTAAAAATGGTTTTGCGTAAAGTTGGTTTTGATATCAACAGGGACATGGGGGTCTGAAATGTGACAATTATTAGTTTTAAAAAGACGAGAAATAGAAAACAAACATAGCGGTCTTTTGGACCAAATGAGTGAAAATAAATGGATTTCATACTATTTCTTTTATGACAAACTGTCATAGGATTTCAAATAATAAATTACATACATTTATGTAAATAATGTATGCTAAAGAGACATCCATTATCAAATTCTTCAAGAAATATCAATGAAACAAAAATAAAAACATGGATTAGTTAACAGAACATGTTTGTCTTGAATAAATTAATAACTGACAAATGTAATTAAATATATCAGATAGGTAATTATAATTTCATAGACTTGACTTCTTTGTTGCATGATATAGCTTTCTTTTTAAACATAATAATAATGACATTCAAAATAGATTCATTTATCATCATAATTCTTAGTTTAAAATTTAACATTAATATATCGCTAACATCATGTAAATAATAATGTAAATTCTGCTAGTGGAATGATAGCAGCCAAAAACATGAGATAGACTTGAAAATTGAATTCAATCGCATTTCTTAAATACACCAGTTTGGAGTTTCGAATATGTGCAGAATAGGCATGTACATGTCAAAGGTGAAAGAACATTATAGTACAATGCTATTAAAATGCTTATCACAACCAACAAAACACTTTACAATGGTTGTAACAAACACGCAACGTAAAATAGATGATAGACACACATTATTAGTGCTACATCGCCTCAGACAGTTGTTCATGTGCTTTCACCGTTGTCATGCATACCCACATTCTGTGCATTTTCCAAACTCCGAGCTGACTTATTAACATCTATTATTTAACCCTCTCCATGCTGGAGGCCATCAATCCAACAGTGAGACAGTTAACCCTAACCGGCTGGGACAACCATCTCCACATCAGGTATAACACATCAGGTATAATAACGTAGGCTCCACAATGTAGACATAGATTAGCACAATCCATTTTTATAAGTTAGTCATGACTAGTTATAATACAATTAGGAATCGGTCAGAGATTACATGCACATGGTCATATCAGGATCTGGCTAGGCGAAACTATCTGAACGTTAAATATATTATTTTATCATGTTATGGCATTGGTCACAATCCCATTCTTGATAATAATCCGTGGTTGGTCTCATCTGATTTATTTAATCTTAACTGATTCATTGACTGAATTTGTTTTTTTCATCTCGGCAGGAATATTTCACCCACAAGTGATGACAATACTTAACACTTGAAAAGAAAAAGACTATTTATAATAATAAGTTATTTCTTTCTAAAATTCAACTTTAAAAATGTCATATTTCATGGAATAACTTAATTTATTGTTACTATTATTATTATGATTTAAAATATTATTATTACATTTATCCATTTATTTATTATTATTATTATTATTATTACATTTTTAGTTACATATTTTTCTTTTACTATTATTATATACAGATTTTCCATTTATGCTTAATCAATTTGCAATTGAAATACAGTTTAAATAATGACGAGTCTTTATAATAAAATGCTATCAAATATATTTATATGACACAGATGAAGTCAACCATGAATTATCACTGAAGGCGAAAATAAATATTGCACATCATTTGACACAAACCAAGGTAGACAATTCGTTAATGAAAATTGCAATTCCTTATGACAATGGCAGGACATAGCACATCATATAAATAGTCCTTGCTTCTGTTCACACAGTAATAATATACAAATGCATGTTCATGAACAAAAAAGATGCAATTATGCAACATGAATTGACGATGAAATGATGAAATGATGCAAGTTCTGTGTGACTTTCATTGTGATCATGTGACAAGATTCTCATCCAAAAAAATAGTTTGAATTAATTCTCCACGAAAATTAATCCAAACACTAGTAACAGGGTCTGGTAGTTTCTAACCAAAACCGAATTGGGTACCACACAGGTTACCCTGGTACCCCACAGGATACCACGACATGGAAGTCTTCGCTCCTGCTCATTCGCATCCAACCTGAAGTTACCTCCCTTTAAAGATCATAGACATTCAATTCTCACAATCACAACTTTGGTTTTTTGTTTTACTATATATAGGAATGTTTGCAGTATGGGGAAATTAACTAAATAGATTAACTTCATAAACTTGATAATTTACTAACAATTATACTGATTAAATTCAGTAAACAGTAAATTTACTAATCAGGGATGGGAATTCACATTTGCTATGCAAAACAAAATTAAATCACACACCATAACACCTAAAAAATATTCTCGACATACAACAACCATCGTAAAACTATTTTAAACTTTGGACTTGCAATCATGGAATGTTCTCGTCTACATACTATGAAAAATAAATAATATAAATATAATAACAAAAGCAACTGTAAGCGAGAATGAATAACAACAGTTTCTATGTAGTATAATGCTATGGTATCAACGCAAATATGGCTGAACAAAGTTGAGTTTCAAAGGGACGTAACTCCAGACGCTCTTATCAAAATCTTTCATTCCACATAATATATAAACATGATTTAAAAACACCTTAAAAAGAGGTGTGCTCGTAGGTATTTTGTACAATGGGACTTGGAAACATGCTGGTATGGAATATTACGAAGATGAGGATATACGTGGTGATGACGGTCTAGACGATCTATCGGTCGGGCGGCCGCTCGGCTATAAATAAATGTCGTCTTTCTCGGCAGTATCGTTTATGAACTGGCCAATCACGTTGTTGACAGTAGGTACCACAATATCTGAAAGTAATTCATAAAAGAAAATTAGGAATTTTAGAAGGAGAAGAAATGGAGAGAAAAGAACAGAATTGTTTACAGTAGGCACAACAATATCTGTAAGTAATTCATAAAAGAAAGTTTTACATTTAAAAATACGAATATTTTATATTTGATGAATTGTAATACTTCAATAACAGTGTTTCTCTCACATTTAATTCATAAAGACATAATTTTATTACAAACATAGCATCTTGTGATTATAATAATTTACATGTGTTTTATGGAAAAGTGAGAATGGAAAAACTAAGGCTGCTAGAGAAAATGGGTAAAAATGTGAATGAGTAAAACAGAAAATGGGTAAAATGAGAATGAGTAAAACAGAAAATGGGTAAAATGATAATGGGGAACATTAGGAATGGAGAAAGTGAGAATGGGAAACATTTGTAATGGAGAAAATGAGGATAGAAAACATTTGAAATGGAGAACGCGAGAATAGGGAAAAATTGAAATGGAGAAAGTGAGAATGGGGAAAATTTGGAATGGAGTAAATGAGAATTGGGAATGGGGAAAGTCGAAAATGATTGGGCAGAAAATTAGGAATCTGAGAAAAAGAAAATATTTTGAATGTGGAAATTAGAAAATTGGAAGAAATGTGAATAGGGAAAATGAGAATGGAGAAAGAAAGAATAGAGAAAGTGTGAATGGGGAAAGTGGGAGAATGACATACCTGACTTCTTGGCACCGACCGCATATACTGAACTCTCGGATTTCTTTCTCCATGTTGGTACATGGTGGGTAATGGCACTCATAGTACACACAGCTGTCTTCTGTTGGTAGGAAAATACTATATGTAAGTATCCAATGAAATCAATGCATACACAGGAATAGCAGCTGCAAGTGGGTCATCGAATTTCGAAGAGTATCATTTAAAACTAGGAATTCCGGTGATAAGCTAACAGAAGTCTAT